>LR749493.1:5900971-5938471 GCA_902729485.2 Mus minutoides
TGCCTCGGCCTTATCAGTCTTGCTGGCATAAATAACTCCTTATATGGCATTAGGCTGTGTTGGCAGTGACATGATTCTAAGCCCGAGAATGTGAAGTTGAAGCCCGAGAACTCCTGGCGTATGAGCAGGAGCTACGTGGCATTCGGTGTGTGGCCAGGATAGGGTTTAATTGGTTGCTCCCGGTGGGGATAGTTCCAGAAGAGAGGGAGAAATTAATTTACTATTTACGCTTAAGCTGTAACTGCATGCATAATACTGAGTAAACTAACTTAAGTCGAGGAACCCGGTTTGGTCTGTGTCTTTTCCTGCGGGACGGGACGGGGCACGGATCAATTGGAGGTAAATGTGGGTTCCATCTCTTACATTAAGTCCCATGCCAGGCTGTACATTAATTCAATAAAATGGACAATGGACAGAAAATTTCTCAACCAGAGTGGCTAAATTAAGCTATTTTCATTAATGACTTAATAACATTTAAACAAGTATGTTAATGCAAGCAACAACATGGAAGTTTCATTTTTAAAATATAACAATTTAAAGTAGCAGAAAATATAAGTAGAAAAGGTGAGAATAAGTTCAACTTCCACTAATATAAAACATGTGCAACTGCATAAGAAAATAAAACAGAAGCAAATGACTAACAAAAATAGACTTTCAGAATGCCTTTGTCTACTCTCTTATTCACAGGGTATACTCTACCAGAAGTGGCATCAATCTTAACATTATAATAAACAATGCTTAAAATTAAGTATGAATTTTGATTCACTTTTGAACATTTTATACATGATTATAACATACCTGGAACATCCCCACTCCTTGTTCCCTCCCTACAAATAGCCCAGGTCCCTCCAGCACATCATCCTCTCACCTTGATTGTTGTCCTCTTATCTTTATTATTATTACCCACTGAATCCAAATAGTGCTACCCATTTAAATATTGGTGTTGTATTATTTACTGGGGCATAGGCAACTGATCAATGGTAGCCAAACCAAAGATGAGAATTTCCCTCTCTAAATAAACATCTATCTCTAATAGCTCTTCAGCTGAAATTAAATCATTGAGTGCCTTGCCCTACTTCAAACTAGAATTTACTACTGGATTGATCATAGACATATTTACTATGAGTAAGCCCAGTACTACGAGTTTCTGTGTGCAACAGTCATGCCTTATACAGCAGACAGCTTTTAAGAGCACTTCTGCCCATCTCTGCATCTTAAATTATTGTTGTTCCCTTTTCTATAAAGTTCCATAATACTTACAGGTTGTGTGTGGTGTAGATTGCCCCATCTACCACTGAACAATAATTAACATCAATTTCCCGAATAGTCCTTTCTACTCTTGAATCTAAAACCAATGTCACATGGCTGTAGCTACTTGCTGGAGCTGGAACATGG
Source organism: Mus minutoides (assembly GCA_902729485.2). Classification (NCBI taxonomy): domain Eukaryota; kingdom Metazoa; phylum Chordata; class Mammalia; order Rodentia; family Muridae; genus Mus; species Mus minutoides. The sequence continues at coordinate 5,902,367 of LR749493.1, forward strand.
CTTCCTTTTTCTAGTCATTTACCACCACCTTTATGTTTTCCAACTCCTTACTGCCTAAGCTTGGCTGCCCTGGAACTTGCTCTGTAGATCGACCTTGAACTCAGAGATCTGTATGACTCTGTCTCCTGAATGTTGAGATCAAACTTGTGTACCACCATGCCTGGACTTATTTCTTTACCTAGAATTTGATCTGTATTAGGCTGGCTTTGAACTCAGAGATCTGATTGACTTTGTCTCCTGGAATTAAAGGTATGTGTCCCTCATGCCTGTGCCTAGGCTTTTCATGTCCACTGTTCCTCAAGATCAAAAGAACCTGTCTTATTGTTCTGGGTTGTAGTTCATTCAAATTAAAATGAAAATAAGAACCAGATAGCAATTTTGCCTAGATATAACTATTTCTTGCTCAAAACCAAATGCATAAACAATAAGCTGGGTGGAATCTTGCCCCAAAGTCCCCACTCCCTTAATGTGTCTATTTCCTCAAACACAAGATTTAGTTCCATTGTACTTCCTGGTGTTCTTTTATTACTTGAACCACATATTTTATAATTTTTCTTTCTAAGCTAGCTATGCTTCATCAAAACTATCTTCATGAGATTAAACCACAGCACAGAGTCTACACTGGATTGATTTGAGACTTTCTTTTCAATTTAATTAATCTGATTTTTAATTAATCTGATTATTCTCCTCACCTTAGCCTCAGGTAGACTCTTCAGACAAGTGCAAAAACCAGCAACATTCTTCACTAAAACCTCATAAGAACCTCCCCCCAAGTTCAAATCATGCTTAGCACCAATGTCTTCCATATTCCTAATAGGATGTCCCATTAAGTCCCACTTAAAACAATCCATGGCTTTTCAGATCCAGACTCCCCAAATCCTCATTCCTCCAAATAAAAACATGATCAAGCCTATAAGAGCAATACCCCAGGCCCTTGAACCAACTTCTGTCTTAGGGTTTCTATTTCTGTGAAGAGACACAACTATATCAAGCACACAAATGCACATACACACACACACACACACACACACACACACACACACACACACACAAACACAAACACACATACACCATTTACATAAGCATGCAGCCCTAAAACTTAAGGGATATTGCAGATTATGTGGTGAAGAGATTATTTTCTGTCTTTTATTGAAAATACATTATTTTCTTATTCACTAATTATTACAATGTCCCCTCTCTCTACTCCTCCTAGATTCTCCCCAACTTCCCTCCTGTCTTCCCATTCCTTTTTATTTCCTGTTAAAGAAAGTAATAAGCTTCTAAGAAATAGCAACGAAACATAACAAAATAAAATATAGTAAGATAAAAGAGCAAGAACAATCACATCAGAAGTGGATATGGCAAAATAATAATAGTAAATGAACCCCAAGAGAAGGAACAAGAATTGAAAACCCATTCATTCCCACACTAAAGATTCCCATAAAATATGAATGAAAGCTATATGAAATTTGTAGACGACCTGGTGCAGACAAACATAGGCTGTGTGCTTGTTCCTTCTGCCTCTGCAAGTTCTGGAGAGATTATAATGCCCAGATGGAAGAGAGACCTGCTGTTTGAAGACTGTCTTCTACACAGAAGCTCAGAATGATTCCTACATGAACTCAAGGAAATTAACATTAAAGCATGTGGGTAGGAGGGATTCATCAGTGCCCACACTTCACTGAAATGATTTTGAAACTGATGTCCCCTGAAGGTCAAAAAAATCAATCTTCTTCAAGGTCTGAACTTGTGTAGTTTCTCTATGTTCCAGAGGATGGCCCTAAAACTAGTTGTGTATAGACCACAAGAGTTGGAGTCAGTTGGTTATTTTAAAAGGAGACTGTGTTGGTCTATGTCTTCACTTATCTTTGCTTTTATGAGAGTATCACAGCCAAGAACTCTTCCTGACTTTCCTCTTGGCCCTGGTCCCTTCTGCTGACTCCTGCCAAGGCTGAGGCCTGACTATACCTACTATACCCTGCCTCCTCTACTACTGATCCAACTCTACCAAACTAGATTGCTAATATTTCTATGCGGTGTTTAATAGTAGATGGAGCTGCAGCAATTGACCTATAAACTGATTTACTGACAACACAGATGAGAGTTGAACCCCAAAACATTTCTAAACAGGTTCACTTCCCTCATATCCTCTCTTTTCCATTACCTGTAGTGGGCCATGTGCTAAAAGAGAGGTTAAAATGTTTCAGAATTAGCTGGGCATGGTGGCGCACACCTTTAATCCCAGCACTCAGGAGGCAGAGGCAGGTGGATTTCTGAGTTTGAGGCCAGCCTGGTCTACAAAGTGAATTCGAGGACAGCCGGGGCTATACAGAGAAACCCTGTCTCAAAATACAAAACAAAACAAACAAAAACAAGTTTCAGAATCATCATTAAAACAATATTTTTTTTAAAAAAATTAAAGTTTCAAGAGTGCATAAATTTAGCAAAGGGATATATTGGTCATCTCTGGAGGGCTTTGAAATGTTTTGAATAGAAGAAACATGATCAAAGAATATTATTTTTTTTCAAAAATTAACAAAAACACACAAAGTATTTTGTCATAGGAAATAGCTTTCTATGTTTGTATTTTTGTAGAAAATTATTAAATTAAATTCATATATAAATGGACATGTGTTTTCTATTAGTTTTAGTACCAAAAGAACATAGCATTACAAAATGTGTTTTTAAAAAATGTTTGAAATACATGCTAATAGGTAAAAGCACTATGAGGATAACCATTTCCAGTGTGACTATCTTTGCCACCCTACCAATCCAGTGAAACCATAGGGCAGATGCTGGCCTAGAATCTGTCTCTTTTATTGCATTTTAAATAAAATGTTCAGCACCTGGTTCTCTAATAAACTATTGAATATAGCTGCAAAATTCAGTAATAATTGCAAAATAATGTTAGAAATCTTAACTTCAAGGAAAAAATAGATAAGGAAAATTGTACAATTGTCATCATAAGCTAGCAAGTTATAATGAAGAAAAATTAATTTGCAATATAAACAGACTTATCTTATTCTGCAGAAGAGTATTACATTTTCTAGTCTTTCTTTCATTACTATTTATTGTAGTATAATAATTAACACCTACCACAACATAAACTCAGTTACATATTGAAAAGTATACTATGAATAATAATTTCCCTTGTCTTTAACATTTCAGCTATGAAACTCAATATGTTCCATAGAGATACTACAAGGAAATATTTTCAATGAAATGGTATACACTAAGACTATAGTTTGAATCTGGGGTATTCCCAAAAGCGTGTATGCAAAAAGACCTTATTGCAACCCTTGAGGCAACATGGTAGAACCCGAGGGATTTGATAACTAAGTAGAGGATGGTAGGCCACTAGAATATTGCTTTAAGTGGTATTATGTGCAGCTTCTCTGTAGCCCATTTTACTTTCTTGCTGTACAGAGGTGAATAATTGCTTTCATTTATGATGTACTGTCACAAGAAAACACATATAATAAGGCTTAGTGGACATAAATTGGTATTTCTATGTTAAATAAAAATTTCCTCATAACTTACCTCGGGTGTTTCTTATTCTGGCAGGGAACATTGAGGAATTCAGGTAATTTGCTATCACTCAGTATATTTGATTTTAGAGATGAGACGATATTTGATTTACATATTGAAAGAGTCATATTATAGGGAATAATATAATCTAGCAATCTGGGCTAAGGAATAATTTTTGTACTTTTACATAATAATTTTTTGTTGTGAAGATAATTTTTTATGTATATTTTGTTTCATTTGATGCATCTTCGTGACACATCCATTTATAGATATATTTTAAGTACATTTAAAATACGGTAAAACAAATTTGTGAATAGTGCAAAGACACATCTTCAAACTTACAGTCATTAAGACATGAGTAATTTATTGATTTTGAAAACATTGTGTAGTACATACTATGAAAAATCCATCAGGAATACCTTCTGATTAGGAGGAAAGGGGTGAGGGAGGAATTGTACTTATAACTACAGATAAGTATAGCCTTCACCTCTTGAGAAAAATTTTCTCTGCAACAGACAGATATCATTACACAAAACCACAACCAGTGCAAATGCAGCTGGATCCCAGTCCTAATAGACACATTTACAAAATACTCTTGAGAGTAAGGCTCAGGGAACATTGAAGAAAATGAGGTAGAAATCATTTAAGAGCCAAAGGATCAGGGAGTTTGCTATGACATTTTACCTTTTGTTAATATTAGAACCTACAACCATAAATTTTCACAAACATGACTGCCCCCAAAAAGAAGAAGGAAAGTAAAATATATAAGGATAGCACCAACCAGAGCATTTTTTAATGTTCTGTGTTGTTCTTTTATGTTTTTTATTATATATTTTCTTTATTTACATTTCAAATCCTATCCTGAAAGTTCCCTATACCCACCCTCCGCCCTGCTCCCCTACCTGCCCACTCCCACTTCTTGGCCATGGCATTCCCCTGTACTGGGGCATATAAAGTTTGTAAGACTAAGGGACCTCTCGTCCCAATGATAGCTAACTAGGCCATCTTCTGCTATATATGCATCTAGAGTCACAAGCTCTGGGGGTACTGGTTAGCTCATATTGTTTTTCCATCTAAAGGGTTATAGACCCCTTCAGCTCCTTGGATACTTTCTATAGCTCCTCCATTGGGGACCCTGTGTTCCATCCTATAGATGAGTGTGAGCATCCATTTCTGTATTTGCCAAGCACTGGCATAGCCTCACTCGAGATAGTAATACCAGGGTCCTTTCAGCAAAATCTTGGTGGAATATGAAATAGTGTCTGGGTTTGATGACTGATTATGGAATGGATCCCCAGGTGGTGTAGTCTCTGGATGGTCCATTCTTTCATCTTAGCTCCAGTCTTTGTCTCTGTAACTCCTTTCATGGGTGTTTTGTTGTCTATTATAAGATGGAATGAAGTATCCACACATTGGTCTTCATTCTTCTTGATTTTCTTTTGTTTTGAAAATTATATCTTGGGTATTCTAAGTTTCTGGGATAATATACACTCATCAGTGAGTGCATATCAAGTGACTTCTTTTGTGATTGGGTTACCTCATTAAGGATATCTTCCAGATGCATCCATTTGCCAAAGAATTTCATAAATTCATTGTTTTTAATAGCTGAGTAGTACTCCATTGTATAAATGTACCACATTTTCTGTATCCATTCCTCTGTTGAGGGACATCTGGGTTCTTTCCAGCTTGCTGGTGGGATTGCAAGCTGGTACAACCACTCTGGAAATCAGTCTGGAGATTCCTTAGAAAATTGGACATAGTACTACTGGAAGATCCATCAATACCTCTACTGGGCATATACCCAGAAGATGTTCCAACTGGTAACAAGAACACATGCTCCATTATGTTCATAGAAGCCTTATTTATAATAGCTGGAGCATTTTTAATAAACAAAGGCTTTTGTTATAATAGTTCGACAGGAGGGTGCAGAGAAAGAGGGACACTCCTCCATTGTTGGTGGGATTCCAAGCTGGCACAATCACTCTGGAAATCAGTCTGGCAGTTCCTCAGAAAATTGGACATAGTACTAGGGGAAGATCCAGCAATTCCTTTCCTGGGCATATACCCAGAAGATGTTCCAAGAGGTAATATTAGCACATGCTCCACTATGTTCATTTCAGCCTTATTTATAATAGGCAGAAGCTGGAACGAACTAGATATCTCTCAACAGAAGAATGGATACAGAAAATGTGGTACATTTACACAATGGAGTACTACTCAGCAATTAAAAGCAATGAATTCATGAAATTCTTTGGCAACTTGATGCATCTGGAGGATATCATCCTGAATGAGGTAACACAATCACAAAAGAACACATATGCTATGCACTCACTGATAAGTGGATATTGGCCCAGAAACTTAGAATATCCAAGATACAATTCGCAAAACACATGAAAATCAAGACGAAAGAAGACCAAAGTGTGGATGCTTTCCTCCTTCTTATAATGGGGAACAAAATACCCATTGAAGGAGTTACAGAGACAAAATTCAAAGTGAAGGTGGAAGTAAAGACCATCCACAGATTGCCCCACCGGGGAATCCATCCCTTATACAACCACCAAACCCAGATACTATTGCATATGCCTGAAAGATTTTGCTGACAGGACCTTGACATAGCTCTCACTTGTGAGTCTATGCCAATGTCTGGCAAATACAGAAGTGGATGCTCACAGACATCTATTGGAGGGAACACAGGGCCCCTAATAAAGGAGCTAGAGAAAATACCCAAGGAGCTAAAAGGGTCTACAACTCTATAGGATAAACAACAATATGAACTAATCAGTACCTCCCAGAGCTATGTCTCTTGTTGCATATGTAGCAGAGGATGGCCTAGCTGCCCATCAATGGGAGAAAAGGCCCTTGTTATTGCAAATATATGCCTGAGTTACAGGGGAATGCCAAAGTCAGGCAGCAGGAGTGGGTGTGTTGGGGAGCAGGGATGGGGGAGGGTATAGGGAGCTTTGGGGATAGCATTTAAAATGTAAATGAAGAAAGTATTTAATAAAAAAAAAAGTGAGAACTTTTTACATTTGTTATATTGTTGGTGACTTATTTGGGGTGAATGGAGATTTGCTCTCATTTCTCTAGGAAAATAATGAACCATAGGAATGAGCGCCTAAAGTGTTCCTTGTTGTTACTTTCTTTTGGGTTTTGGTTGTTGTTCTTATGGCTGGTCCTCCAAATGTCAAGCTTCTAGGTGATTATGAGTACCAATAAGACAAATATAAATATTTATTTCTTTTCTTTTATTGAAAAATAGATATATTTCATATAATATATTCTGATTACAATTTACCCTCTCCCAGTTTCTTGGAGATAATCCTCCCCATCCCTCCTATGCAAATACATAGCAGCCTCTTGCTGCTCTGAAAATAAACAGGAATCTGAGGGATTTTTTTTCCTTAGATTTTATGATTTTATTAGTTATTTCCTTAGAGTGTTTTTTTTCTTTGCCTGTTTTTCTTCTGTTTATTTAGTAAAATTTATTTTAAAGGTATTGAAGAGTTTTTAAAGTGATTCATTTTGAAGTAATCCATCAGCAACTTCATTTTAAATGAGTTTCATTTACTATAAGATGGGATATTTTAGAATGATTAGCAAAATATAAATTCTCAAGCACTACTTTATTATTACACTCAAGGGAAAGCATGTGGCATATCTTCAGTGGCTTGATGTAAAGTGATAGATTTTTGCTATGCCTAAGTTGATCAGAGTTTCAATACATGCCTTGACTCTCTAGTTAAAAATTTATAATTAATTTGAAATGCCAACATTCAGTTGATAAAAGCGAAATTGCAAAGTATAACTAATTTTTCAATAATTCAATGAATATTGATATTTTATTTTAATTAGGAGTATATTTCTTTTCTTATCTATAAGTTATAATGAATACACGAATATTATTTTCATAAACTCATCAAACAGTAGAGCATCACTTGTGTTTCCAGCACATTTCTAGACACTGTTGGTACAGTGACAAACAATCCAAAATGACAATCTAAAAATTCATAGTATAGTAGAATATATAAAAATGTATTCATACGCTTAATGAACATGTTAATTACAAATTAGTATTATTTTCACAAAATGAGATGGGCAGGAGGTTTTAATGAATACATTTAGGGCCAATTCTGGAAATTTTCTTAAAATGACATGGAAGATATATATGAGAATGTGCTATTTGAATTAAAACGTGAATAGGTAGAAATGTGATCATAAAGATTTAAAATGTATTTTACGTTTAAAGAATAATAGATCTTAATATTTTGTTTAAATTAGAAGAATGCCTATGTGGCAATGAAGTTTTATTTTGACTGTATCATAAATAATTTATCATTTATTTTATATCCTAGTGATCTTTATATTTCTCTCAATTTTACAGAAGTACTTATCTTCAAACTTACACTTCTATACATTTAAAATGTGGTGTGTGATGGCTCTTCTCAGTTGTCATCTTGACTATATCTGCAACCTACTACAAACCTGAAGTAGAGGACACACCTATGACCCAGATCTTGAGTCACGAAGATAACATGCCTTGAATCCAGAGCTTGAGGCTGGAAGACAAAAGCTTTTGATACAGATCTTGCAGTAGAATGACGTATGTTCTAAATCTGGATTAACACACCTTTAAGCCAGATATTAAGGCATACCATGAATCTGGGCCAGACCCTCTGCTTGAGCCCCTTATAAGGACAATGGAAGAAGGAATGGATAAAATTCTCTCTATATATGAGTTAATAAAGCTAAATGATGATGGATTAAATAATTTAAATAGACCCATAATACCTAATAAGATAAAATGAGTAATTAACATATGAACCAAACTAAAATCGGGGCATATGTGCAAGAATGATTCAGAGAGTAGTCTTACCAGGCCTTCAAATATTTAACAACTATACTACTACTGAAGAAATGTTTCTAAATTGTTCTTATGAAGATAGGATAACCATCATTCCAAAACAGATTGAATATTCAACAGCCCCCTCAAAAGGTAATTTTGAACCATTATAGCTAATAATCATGAATACAAAAATTTTCTAAAATAATTGAAAATTTAATTAGAAAAATTATCTCCTATGATCAAGTCATCTCAGTACTTCTGTGAAAATAACTTTACTACCTTTAGTGAAAGTGGCCTTCATTCTTCAAAGTTTCTAATATTTTGTTGCTCTACACAAACTTAGCATTGATTGGTTTCCTCATCTTCTAATATGGATTTTGGTAGCTCCTTCAGACTTCTATATCTGATATCAATGGTGATTTTACAATTATATAGACAGCCATTTTAATATTACATAATGTACATTTTAGCAAACTTCACTTTCTTTGTTTAGCAGAATATAGCTTGGCTCTGCATCTCATGCTCTTGGCTCAGTAGCTCAATGTCATTGTTTTTGTTTATAGCTTCATTTCCTTCCTCCTTACTCTAAGTACAACCATGCTTTTTCCAGTATCTTAGAGCCCAATCCCTTTGTGCACACTTTAAGTTCCTGATAAAATAGCAACTTTGATCAACATAACTATTTTTTTTATTCTTGTATCCACACTGATGAGCTGCCATGCAAATTACCACATAGTCATATTCTCTAATCAAAATTGGCGTTACAATATATGAGTAAAAATAGTCTGTTTCTGTAATTTAGACATAGCAACTGCCATTTTAGGCTTCTAAAATAGTTTCAAATCAATTCAAAATCAATTTACTTTCCATAGTATTTAGTATCCTACAGAAGGTGCTATTACTCTGACTGGTCACATTTAAAAGTATTTACATAATGAGTGATGCCACTGAAAACTAATCCCAAGTGACCATTATCATCATTGGGACCTTCTTTTCTTTCCTCTGTCACTTGCAATGTAAAATAATAATACTCCAGGTACATCGCCCTTTTATGGGAGGATCAGATGACTCTTTTCTTTTTCAAGGGCTCTTAAGTGATTCTTTATAACAGGAGTACTTTCTTTAAGCTCTTCATTCTGCCTCCTTATCCCTCAGTATCAGGAAATCATATCATCTTGTATTTTTACCCTTTAAAGTGAGCTATATAATTTACAGAGCCCCCCCCCCCAAAGTAAAACTTCAAGTCTCATCAGAAGCATGTCCCAGACCTCACTTCAAAATCGGCAATCACAGCATAAGATGAATAGACAATCACGAATTAATTATGGATTTCACACTAGCTACAACTTAGTAAATATAACCAAGAAACCTAACAGTATTTGTTAATATTTGCACAGAATTACTGAACCAGTTATTACCATAGCCTAAATGCTTACCCATTATGGCCATATCTCTTCTAACAGGATGGAAGGACAAATATACTTTGATCATTATTCAAAGCCGACTACTGCAGTGGCAGAGGGTTTTCTGCAGGAAAAAAAAAAAAGTGAGGAACTAACTGATTGCAGGGAAATGGCAGCTTAGAAAGCTTTTTGAGAAAAAGGAAGTTAGCTAAAATGTAGGAATAGCCAGTATGTGAAATACAAACTTTTAGAGGAAAAATGAAAGATAAAATTACTTATAATTTCAAAATTGCAATTTTAAAAACTGGATTCTTTGTAGCTACATTTATTACATGGAGCCTTATGAAACCAAGGTGCTTCCAGGAACTTAAAAGCAAGTAAGTACAAATGTCATTGTCCACTGATACCTGAACTCATGTGATATTTTGCTTGCTTGCCTTCTATAACAATAACAACAGCAGCAAAACAGTCTCTCGGGTCTAAAGTCAGTAACTCTACTGAGATATAAATTCATTAATTTCTTGTATTCCAATTTAATGTATGCCATAAATTACAGCATATTTCAATTACGTGCAGTTTAATAACTTAACATTTGGCTGTAGCTAACCCTTCAATGTAAACCATGTGTGCAGTGTTTAGAATACTAACTCTACACAGTTCCATTATCTAATTACTTGTTCTAGTTAAAACCAGTACATTCTGAACTTCTGTTAAATTGCTCTATTTCAAATCCTTTCATAAACTTTCTATTGGCATTTCTCATGTTAATGGGTCAACAAGCAATTAAAACACACACACACAAAATACGCAAAAATATGTATGTAAAATCAGTGCCATGGAAAAATTGAGAAATTGTTGAGCACATTTAAAATTAACTTTCTTTCCTCTGTTGTGATGGACAAACACCTCTGGAAAGTATTGGTTTTATCCTGAAAAATAAGGTTACCAAAATAGGATTAACTTTACAAAATATTACTTCTGGAGAAGAACTATGGAAGATAAAGAGAAGGAATTGGGCAAGTGTAGGATGAGCCTTCTGTTTTAGAAGGCACAAGTGAAAGCATAGTGTGAAGGAGGGAGGACTAGCGTGGACAAGCTTTGAGAACAGATTAGTCATTAGAGGATCCCAGCATCAAGCAGAAGTGATTGACTAGCATTCCTCCATCATGCTTAATTATTGGCTAGGAGCCTTTCAGAGGTTTGCAAATAAGCTCTGAAGTTATGACACTTAGGCTTTCGTGGTAAATGGTGTTCTCTAAAGCATGTTCTCTTAAGAGAATCTGAACAATTTGTACTGCACAGATGGAACCATCCATGCCATTATGAGCAAAAGCTTTCCTACAAATTCCTTGAAATTCCCTGTCTGAAGATACATTTAGAGGAAGAAAGTTAATGGAAAAAAAATTATAACTCGTATAGTTGTTTCCTGATGCTGCTTCCTTTCCTAATACTTTAATATTTCTCCCAATCAGTAGATGTAATCTGAATGAATATTGTGGATGTTTCTAATGACATGACTCCAAATTCCATGCTTGGAAAATAGGAGTTTTTAGTCTTCATATCCTTTTCATGTAGGGGGTGATACATATAGCCTACTTGCAGCTACAAAAAGGCAAGAGTACACCAAGAGTAACTCACAGGAAACATTTGGAATCATACAGTTCTCTCTTTCCTTACTAAATAGCAGTAACCCTCCTTCCTCCTCCGTTTTATCATTAGTCCCTCCAAAAATAATAATTCAGCTTCTGGTTTTCTGAACACAAACCTTATTAGCAGACAACAATTTTGCAGTCATCTCAGCACTTTTTGCTCTTTTTAAACTTTAGAAATGTACAAACCGAACACCCTTGCAATGATAACTGAGACCACTTTGTAATAGCACCTTGATTCACACTCAAGTACCCTTTCTCCCAAAGGACAGACATACTTTGCAGTGGTTACTTGCTTAATGTTTTCCTCCTTTTTTCTGACATTGTATTAGTCAGTTTAAGCTGCCATAACAAAATAAGATAAACTAAATTAAACAACCAATTTGAATTTTTCAATGTAAAATCCTGACATTAGGTTGACAGTATGATCAATTTCTTTATGAAGGCTCATCTTTATTTTCTTGTTTTACACAGATGTCAAGAGAAAGTTATGGTACCTTAATTTCTTTGTAATTACCATGAACCTTCTACCTTCTTGACTTTACCTAATTATAATTATACCTTTCAAGGTCCCAATTATAAGTACCCCCACAAAGGGTGTGCATATTTCAGTGTATAAATTTGGGTAAATAGAAATATCCAGTCATATTGTATACCAAATTCACTACCAACTCAACAGTTCAGAGTTTTCCAATATATAGCATGTTTTTCAGAATTCTATTGAACTCACATAGGCAATCAGGTTTAGCAAAAATTCCATAAGCTACAGAAAAGTATCATTCAATTCTGACACTAATTAGGAAAATAGATATTTTATTAATACCATAAGATAAGGCTTCAGGGCAGTAAGACTGCCCTTAGTTAGGGTATCATTTATAAAAAGTCTTGAGAGTTTACTTGAATGTCTGAAAAATCAGGTGTAAATTGAAGGTTTTTTGTAATCTTCACCATTACTTTTTATAATATACTTAATTATAAAATATTAATACTAAATATACTATTTAAAATTATATAAATGAGAAATAACTAGACAAAATATTCTTAATCAAGGTATGTAAGTAAGAGGATAAAAATGGCAGATATTTCATGCCCTTGTGAGCCTCCACACTTTCCCAAGGTACACCAATTCAGAATAATCTTGAATGACATTGTTTAAAATATTTAATTAAATTTCATGATGTCAACATGATTGATTAAATCATTAGTCATTGGTGATTGAACTCAGATCCTTAGTCTGTTTCTTTTCCCTGGAGGTAAGTATTAGGCTGCATTTGAAAGTTCCAACACTTTAATCAAATATTTGGCTTCCCTGGAAACTAGGGGGAATGGGTAGGGGGCTCATGGAGGATGAACCATTCCCCCTTCATCTCTAACATGGTGCTCCTCTACCCTCCTACCCACATCCAACTCACCCCTCTAGTATTCCCCTTTGAGGCATCAAGTCTCCTGGGGGCCAAGAACATCCTCTCCCACTGAGGCAGTTCTCTGTTACCTATGTTACCTATGTTGGGGTATGAACCATTCCATGTTTGTACTTGGCTTGGTTACTTAGTTCCTGGGACAGGTAGTAATTCGGTCAGAAGCCATATACTCCAACAACTTAACCACCTTTTACTATGCTCCACTCTTAAAGGTTCTACTAAAGTTTTGTTGTTTGTTTTTTAAATTAATTACCTTTTTTTTTTACATCCCAATTGCTGTCACCACTGCCAGTCCCCAGTCACAGAGTACCTCTCCCATTACCCCTTGCATTCTCCAGTGATAGAGTGGGTGCCTCCTGGGTATCCCCCTACCTCAGTGCATCAAGTCTATGCAGAGATATGCTCATCCTCTCCTACTGAGGCCAGACAAGGTAGCCCAGTTAGGGAAACATGATCCACAGGCAAGCAACAGCTTTAGGGATAGCCCTGCTCCAGTTGTTGGGGTCCAACATGGAGACTGAACTTCATGTCTGCTACATATGTGACTGGGGCCTGGGTCCAACCCATGTACGTTCTTTGGTTAGTGGCTCAGTGTCTGAGAGCTCCTAAGCATTCAAGTTACTTGAATCTTTTGGTCTTCCTATGGAGTTCCTATCCCCTTTGGACCTGAAATCCTTCCCCCACTTCTTCCATAGGAATCCCCTACTAACTTTGAACCTTGCCACAATGAGAAATGAATAGCTTATAACACTAGAATATTTGGAGGATGAGTTACATCCAAACTTCAGAAGTACCTAATCTTTTTTGTCTTTGGAAGAAATAATAGTTTTAAATTTTGTGCTTTTCAAGACTAGAATGGAGAATGTTCCCATCTTATATATCTATACTTGGTAGGTGAAAAGTGTATTTATATACAATGAGTGATCTTTTTGCTAACTAGATTAGACTGGAAAGTGTCTAGATTAGGAAAAATATACTTCTGGATATGCCTATGAGTGTACTTACACATATGATGAGATCATTAGGAAAATGATTTAATGAGCATTTTAATATACTGAGGGATTAAAAATTTGACTAAAACTTTGGAAGGTAGTGAAACTACGTGGGATGGGTCTTAGTAGATGGGAATAAATCACTGGGAATGTGTCTTTATAGAGTGCAGCACTCACACCTTTACTGTATCTATTCTCCTCTGCTTTCTGGCTGTCAGGATGGAGACCCTACCATTACCTACTTGCAACACAATGGAATAAAAACTCTGATATTGTGAACATGTTTTAAGGTGTACATTTCAGGCATTCTATCATGGTAGCAAGGAAACTGAAGTTCACAGCCTGAATCTATTTCTATCAGTTATATTTCTGTTGTGACATAGCAAATTAGTTGTTTCTAAATGTATGAGTACACTAAAACACATTTTTTCCCAAATGAATTGAATGAATGGTCTTCTCAATCAATACATTTTCAATTTTGTCACAAAAAAATTAGCAGCAGACCTCTACCGTTTTTTGGACACCATGCCTTGATTGAACACGTGTTTATTTGCTACTTAGTTTTAGCATTGTATCAGGTAAGAACAAAAATTCAAGTAATATGGTAAATATGGCAAACAATTGTCATGTTAGAATTCCAGTTGCTTGGGAATGATTATATAATTGTCCAACATATTCTCCAATACTTTCCTATGAAACTGAACCATAGACTTGAAGCATTTATCAATATTTAAATATTCTTAAGTTATCTTAATTTTAATTACAAATATACATTAAGCATCAAATATATTAGTGTTTATTGTATTGATTTACCTCAGTTTAAAGCAAATCATATTTTAATTAACAGTTCATATTCTCTACTGGATCATTATTCTGGTGATACTCTTCACATCATTGCTAAACTCCATCGCACATGTTTTGATCTGAAAATAATGAAACTCAGTGGTCCAATTTTCTGACATATATTTTGTTTTATTTATTTTATAACACTGTGAAAATGCATGTCTATCAGTTGATAGGTAATACAAATTCCTTTCGTAACACATTTGTAATATTATGGCCTATTTGTGGCAGTGATTTGATTACTAGATTCACAACCTTCCTCTCTGGGAATCTTAAATTTCTTTCTATATTACTGGCATGAAAGAGTNACAAGAGGCATACCACTGTATCAGTCTATCTCTGTACTGGTTTATTAGTTCTGTGTCAACATTTACTTATTTAATAGTTCCTCATGATCACTTTAAGTAAGTATAATAGGATACCTTCTTATTAATTACTATCAACTTCCAAATCCACAATGGCATTCTTCTACTAGGCATTGCCATATCATATATTTATTCAGCTTTTAAATTCCCATATTTCCCAAGGGCTATGCCTCTGGAAAAAAAATATACCTTTGCTAAGCCACTTAATTTTCTGCCCTTTTGTCTGACCATATGGCCAGACCATTGGTCATTGTCCACGAGTCAGAAAAAAAAAAAATTGAAGCAATGTGGCAAACAGCATGTAGTTCAGCTCACCAAGTTGATTTTTCTTCCTCTTCCTCTTCCTCTTCCTCTTCCTCTTCCTCTTCCTCTTCCTCTTCCTCTTCCTCTTCCTCTTCTTCTTCTTCTTCTTCTTCTTCTTCTTCTTCTTCTTCTTCTTCTTCTTATCAGATTAGTATCCTGCAAATATGATATTTGCTCAACTTAGAATTGCTATTTGCAAACAAACACCCCTCTTTTGGTTAGTAGAAGATTGTTCATAGAGCTTTGTCTAGGTGATGACAGACATAAACACACCTTGATTTCAAAATTGATTCCACAGGTTAGCTAAGTATTATGAGTACACTTTGCATTATGCCAGTAACACTATTTTGCAAGAATAATTTCAATTTTCTTGCAAAACTTTTCTGGCCATTTGCTTTCAGTTAGATGATTTTCAAACCTTGTTTAAGATATCATTGGTATTTCAGACTTTTAAATAATTTGTGACTAACTTTAAACATAGTAATTATTTCAATTAATATTCACATGAAATGAATAATTGTTTCTCACATGGGACCTCTCTGACCCAATGTTCCAACATTCATTGCTTTGGGGTACCCACACAAATTTTACCATATGTCCAACTTTAATAGTTGCATCATGTACAAATACTTTATCTACTTCAATTCTCTCAGTGGTATAATGTTCAATATAGGCTTGAGGAAGCATTCATGTTAAAAATATTAAATTAAAAGCATTTGATTCACTGGGCATGGTGGTGCACGCCTTTAATCCCAGCACTCAGGAGGCAGAGGCAGGTGGATTTCTGAGTTCGAGGCCAGCCTGGTCTACAGAGTGAGTTCCAGTCCAGCCAGGGCTATACAGAGAAACCCTGTCTCGAAAATCCGAAAAAAAAAAATAAAAAAAAAATAAAAAAATATTTTAAAAAGCATTTGATTCAGGAATGTGCACCACCTTCATTACTAAGAAGACTTAAAGTTCACTGGTTAGGTAAAAATCTGTATCAATACATATTTAAACAAAAGAGGTATCCAGTACTGTACATGAAATTGTCCCAATATTTGTGTTCAGTCATTCAGTTAAATTACATGTGCTCTTACGTTCTCAAGGCCTTCTTTAAAATTACTCAAGTTCAGACTAGATAAACATATTGTAAAAATAGTTAAAGAGCAAAACAGTCAATGAGAGAGCAAGGAAGAGGCATACATAGGAGACCTTGAAAGGAAGAAGAGGGAGGGCAAAATTATATTATAGTGAAATCCCCATATACATCTTTTCACATGTAATGTTCATACAAAACAAATAAGACATCTTTTCCATAGATTTTTCAAACTTTTCAATTCATAAGCAAACTTCCCTGTAATTATATGAATTATTTCAATTCTAAGTTCTGTTAGGTGCACTGTAACCCATATTAAACATTAACCACAATTTCATACATGATGTAACATGATCTCATATGAAATTTTCCATAATCTTTTTTCTAATGAAAAACCATTATGGATATTCATGTGTATAAAAATTCATGTGATAGGCTCATTATTATTTTATGAACATTTTAAATTAATTTTCTTTATTTTATTCCTTTTAGTTCCAAGATCTAAATATTTACTTTGAGAATTTCTCTGTCTCTTCTCCATCCTCTTCCTTTCTTTTTCTCCCTCTCTGTCAGTCCTTTCCTTCTGAATTCTTAGTAGACTAATCCCTTCATAAAGTTCTGCTTTTAATAAACTACCAATCATATATTTTACAGTGTTTGTAATAATTGTAATCACAATTATTTTCTTGTTATTATTCCCTAAACAATACAGTACAGCAACTGTTTACATGACATTTACATTGTAGGGAATATTATAAATATTCAAGAGATTATTTATATATTTATAAGGGAACTCACATCTGTCAAATATCAAGATGGATACCGAGAGATGACTGAATAAGTTTTGCCTTCTGGTTTTCTTTCTTTCTTCTTTTTAATTTCCTCAAAGTGGTGTAAATACTACAATTTTGTTTAGAATATATGAGCATTAGGTAGCAAGAAAATCTATTTTTCTACCTGAATTTATATTTTTCCTTTTATTTATTTTTGAAGTATTTTATTGTTCTTTTCCCCCCTTTTTTCTTGGTTATTTTATTTATTTACATTTCAAATGTCTCCCTTCCCTGTTTCCGGCCCCCAAGTTCCCATCCTATTTTTCCTCCTCCCCTGCCTCTATGATGGTGCTCCCCTACACACCCTCCCACCCACTACTGCTTCACTGTCCTAACATTGCCTCATATTGGGGCATCAAGTCTTCACAGGACCAAGGGCCTCCTCTCCCATCGATGTCCGACAAGGCCATCATCTGCTACATATGTATCTGGAGCCAAGGGTCCCTCCATATGTACTCTTTGGTTGGTGGTTTAGTTCTTGGAAGCCCTGGGGGTTCAGTTTGTTGATATTGTTCCTCCTATGGGGTTGCAAATCCCTTCAGCTCCTTCAGTCCTTCCACTTACTACTCTACTGGGGTATTCATGCTAAGTCTGATGGTTGGCTGTAAGTGCTTATGTATTTGTCAGGCTATCCCAGAACCTCTCAGGGAAGAGCTACACCAGGATCCTATCAGCAAGCACTTCTTGGCATCAGTAATAGTGGTAGGGCAGCCTCTAGATTACCTTTTCTTTAGTCTTTGTTCCATTCTTTGTCCCTGCATTTCTTTTAGACAACAATTTTGGGTTCAAATTTTTGAGATAGGCAGATGGCACCATGCCTTATCCAGGGCCCCATGCCAGCCCACTGCCTATGGCCTCTATGGATTCTATCTTCCCTTTGTTGGGAGTTCCACTCCTGGGTATATACTCACAAGATGTTCTAACATATAACAAGAGCACATGGTCCACTATGTTCATAGCAACTTACTTATAATAGCCAGAAGCTAGAAAGAACCCAGAATTTCTTCAACAGAGGAATGGATACAGAAAATGCAGTACATTTACACAATGGAGTAATACTCATCTATTAAAAACAATGAATTTATGAAATTCTTAGACAAATGTATGGAACTAGAAGATATTATCCTGAGTGAGGTAACTCAGTCGCAAAAGAACACACATGGTATGCACTCACTGCCAAGTGAATCCTAGGAAAAAAGCTCATATTACCTACAATATAACTCACAGACCTTATGAAGCTCAAGAAGAAGGAAGACCAAAGCTTCAGTGCTAAATAGGAGGGTAAACAAAATAATCACAGGAGGTAGAGAAACAGAGAGATTTTGGAGGGAGAGAGGAAGGGGAGGGAAAATGGGGCAGGATCAGGTATGGGAGGAGATGGGAGAAACATACAGAGGGTCCAAAAATCGAATGGAGTTGTATAGCACTTGTTACTGGTTTGTCAAGGAGCCTTTCCTCCCAACTTTGATAAATGTTTTTTGAAGACATTGTTTCTATCTAATCTACATTTAAAAAAATGTGTTTCATTTCTTTAAACTTTTTCTTTTCCTTCTATAATTTTGTACATGAAAACAATGTATTTAGATCATAGTTTTCCCCTCCATATCCCCTTAGATTCCTCTTACATCCCCTTTACTTCATTCTGAGATGTTGTCATGTTGTCAGTTGATAGTCACTGGGAAATACAGAATCAGTTTCTTCAAAGGTACATCCCATGATAGGTTGCCTATCTTCCAGTGACACTGTATACTCAAAGTATATATAGGCAGAACCAATTAGACTCAGTGGGTGGCAAACTTCTCTTTGTATTTCTCTGTTCCTCTATTCCTCTCTCCCTTTCTTTTAAATCAAATGATTTATTAAGATCTGCAATACCTATTAAAGAACTCATATATCAAATCCATTAGGCTTCTCAATTTTTCATCTTTGCAGCATTAAGATTATGCTATACCCTGAAAAGTGACAATGCCCCTAAGCAGCAGGAAGTAGCCTAAGAGACACAACACCCTCATTCCCTCTTCACCATTGGTCTCCCCTCTCCTTTTTCTCCCCTTCTTTTTATAATAACAAGAAGGAGGAATGTTAGTACCAGGACACTCCAAGCCCTGCCTAACTATGTGACCCTTGACCTGCATTGCCAGGATAACGACCCTCAATCCCACAATCCACTTGGCTCAGTTCCCACCCCTGCTGGCGTGATGTCATTTTCTGTAAAAATTAGGAAGTCACCCCTCCTCGCTCTCTTTTTCTTCTCTTTATTCTTTCTCTCTTCCTCCTCTTCTATTCTGTGCCCTCCTACCCACTTCATTGCCCCCTTTATCCCTGCACAATAAACCTCTCCCATGTGGAATTACAAAAAAAAAAAAAAAAAGATTAGGCTAAATGTCCATGAAGTTGTTCTTATTCACAAAACATATCATAACCTGGATAACAGTCATAGTCATTGAATCAGAAGTCTTGTTGTAATAAATTAAGGTCTACTTGGTTTGTAATATCACTTGGTTCCATTTGACATTTACAATGGGAGTCAGTACCACCCTCTGGATATTATAGTGACATAGTATATAAGACCAACTGTTCCCTTTTAAGTAACCTGATGTATTTATTTAATAGAGCTGACATAAAAATAACAGCACAATGCAAATTCACTATGCCACATATCTTGAGCCTACAACTCCATTATTAATATTCCATCTGATTTTGGTGTCATTTCAGAATCATTTATTGTCTTGCTGAATCAGATTTTGCAAGATTCATGAGTGCATGTTCCTCTATGTGTATGCACTTTCATGTATCATAGTGTGTATGATTATTTTTGTTTTCTCATGCAATTTGTATTATACTGGGACTACCCATTATCACATTTAATCTCAATTATATATAGTTTATTGCTTCAATACTTTGAGTTTGAGAGGGATAGAATTTTGTTAATCATATTATACCCAGAAAATTTTCAAATTTATGTTTTTACTACCAGATAAATATATTTATTTCTATAAAAACAATATCTAAATATTTCATAAATTATATTTTTGTTCATGAATATTTAATATATTTACTCAATGACATGTTATTCTCCCCCATTTCCCTTCTCCAAATTTCCAGATATTCCATGTCCTCTACCACTTTGATTTTATTTCTTTTTAAATGTTTCTTTAAATACTGACTATATCAAATTATTTCTGTATATATATGTATATATGTGGGGTCATATACTGGAGCACATGAAGCCTATAAGTAGGAACATCCTGAAAATCAATGCTGCTTTATTTTCCATCAACTATCAACTGTCAACATCTTGATCAATTCACATAACAAAGCTTCCATATCTCCCGCTCTTTCATGTTTTTACAGATACATATATTCACAAGTTAAGACTGTTTTATCCATACTTTGTCTTCTGTCATCAAAATCTAATACTTAGTTAACTTTAAACACATTGTTGTCCACACAGAATTCCAGTTCTATGACACCATCTAGATACTTCACAATTCTACTGAAATCTGAAACTATCAACATCAAGATACCCTGAACTCAAAGGACTTTCACCTACAAGTCTAATTTCATTTTAGGTTCCAGTTCCATGAAACATTTGTACTTTTGAACAACAGTCTCTGTATCTTTGGTGATGTGTTAGAATGAGTTACATAGTTCGCCAAATGTCTGTCCATATCACTAAACTTTTATTATAAAAGATAAAAAACAATTACAGTGAGTCAAAAATTTTAGAACAAGATTAAAATAAATGAATAAAGGTGAAATATCCATATTTCTCTTAAGTATGCAACCATCTAAGTATATTATTATCTTCACCAATTTAAAACCATGAAACACTATTTTTCAAGATTATTTGACAGTTTTACTATATAGGCATAATTGATTAAGTTGTTACCCATTATTGATTGAAATAATGCCTATATCTGCTTTTGTCCATGGATGTAAATTATCTCTGCTGAATATTTCATTTTTTTAATAATCTAAAATTTGTATTTAATATCAGTTCCTGATTCCTTAATATACATTTATATTTATAACGATTTATGATATATTTTGAAAGTGACTATTTTTAGTCTGGGGGGATGGCTCAGTAGGTAAAGTCCTTGTGGTACAACCATGAGATCTTGAGGTCATATTCTCTATACAATGGCACCTGGTCAGGGAAAGGGATCTTGGAGCTCACTGGCAAACCCAAGTAGCCAATCAATGAAACAGAGTTTTAGAGTGAGGACCCCATATCAAGAAATAATTTCTATGGGCCTGTAGTGAAGGTTCAACTATTGCATACTGACTTTTTTCAGAGAACCTGTGTTTGTTCCCAGCAACTACATGGGATATATAATTAACTGTCAATAACTGCAGTTCTGGCACGTGTACAAAAATGTATAAATATTTTCAAACTATTGAAAAAATTGTTTTAATAAAAGATGTTTCTGAAAGTATTTTCATATATCAATGAACTTTTGGATAGTTTTATATAAGATAGATTTTGTGCTTTTGTCTTTTTTATTCAATTAATTAATTAATTAATTTTGCACTCCAGATTCCCTCCTGGTCCACTCTCTGACTGTTCCACAACCCAAACGTCCACCACATCCCCCTGTCACCATGAGGATATCCACACCACCAAATCCCCACCCCACCTGACCTCTAAACTTCCAGGGGCCTCCAGTCTCTTGAGGGCTAGGTAGCTCTTCTCTGATTCAACCCAAACCCAGAACTCCTCTGCTGTATATGTGTTGGGGGGGGGGTCTCATATCAGCAGGTGTTTGATATTTCTTAAAGTCATTTTTAGTGATTAACAAAAAGTCATGTTTAGTAAATTAAACTAGATCCCAGAAAGCTCTCAAACACTGAACCACCAACTAAGCTGAATATTTCAACTCTAATCAAGACCAAATACACACACACACACACACACACACACACACACACACACACATATATATATATATATATATACACACACACACACACATACACACACACACACACACACACACACACACATCTATGTGAAACATGAAAACTGGTAAGAATCAGAACTAAATATAGGGAATTGTAGTAAAACAAAGCAATAACCAATAAGGACAATGCCCATAGGAAAAATGATTGTAAAAGTAATAGTAAAGATGAAACAGTAAGATATATTATGAAGTTATAATGGATTCTGAGTAATGAGGTATGAGTATTGAATATTAATGGAAGATAAATGATAACTTTAGTAAACTGAGAAGAAATAAATGACACTAAATAATGTATGGAAGAAGATGTAACCTTTTCATTAACATGAGCTGGGTGTCAAGAGAGTAGGCAGGGGTTAAACTGTTCAAGACAATATGAAACAACCCATATGCAGAAATTTGTTTGTTAAAAGTCATCTGAATACATTTGAGAGGTGCTGATTAAATAAATTTAGTATATCCTTCACAAAACAGTTAAGCTTATATAAGCTTAATTATGCATTCTACCAATTAAAATATTATACACGAAGTTTAAAACTCTATGTAACATGTTTTCACAAAGACTAATTGAACCTTTTTGTGTTTTTATTTCTTATTTGGAAGTTTTCTTCAAATTCCTCTCTCCCTCGGAGACATCATAAAATCCCTAATGCAATATTTAGATCTTTTATAGTGTTGTACTAAGTTTTTCACATTGAAATTCTAGTGATAGACTTGTACTGAATTCAAGGACTGATATAATCTGGAAGGTTGAATCTATGAACACTGCTATGGCAGCAAACTTGCCATCTGCTGAATAAGAACTGATAAATAGGAAAATCAATGGGAACAACACTAATATTTAATCCATTCTAGTGGGCATTTCTGCATCTGGAGAAAAGATTAAATATTAAAATAAGTACAAAAGTCTAGAAAGAGGATATTTATTATCTTTTGACTTATCTGTAATTTTTCAAGAACATCTTTAAAACTGGATACAGACATTTAAAATACTTTTGGATAGTGTATTTAATATTCCTAGTAAATATTATTGTTATTTTATGCCAATCACTGATAGGTATTGCAATAAAAATTAAGAAATGAAAGTTAAAACTTAATTTTTAATCAAATGCCCATTTAATTAAAATATGTCCCTGCTCAGTTTTAATATGACATCTTTATTAGTGTTTGAAACTAACTCTAATTATTTTAAAATGTAAATGTACTTGATGTTTATATTTTTCTGAAATTACCAGTGTTTAACCTAAAGTCTAACACAGAAAAGCATGTTCTTATAGTGGGAAAAGTAGTTTACAAATGCCTTGGTATGAAACTAGATCAGTTGTGAGATGCATATCCAAGGCAAAATTTAAAGCAATTGTCGTACATCATAGATAATGTGTGACTTGTACTCATGACTTTGTCATGATATTACAATTATCTTTATAAAAATGGAAAAAATTCCCAAATAAAAAGTCATAGACTGCTGGGTGTGGTGGCACACGCCTTTAATCCCAGCACTTGGGAGGCAGAGGCAGGCGGATTTCTGAGTTCGAGGACAGCCTGGTCTACAGAGTGAATTCCAGGACAGCCAGGGCTACACAGAGAAACCCTGTCTCAAAAAACCAAAGTAAATAAATAAATATATACAAAAATAAATTAGTAGAGATACTGAGCGGTAAAAACATTGAAGATATGAAATGAGTACTACAAAGAGAGAACAAATAAATGGAGCTACAAATATGTTAGAGAGAGGTTTATACTTTGCTTATTAATGCTAATTGAAGAAATGCCCTAAACATCCATGTTTGTTGCTATATTGCTGACAATAGCAAAGATATGGAATTAACTTGGAAGACCATTTATAGATGAAGTAAGTGAGAAAATGCAGCATGTATCTGCATATGTGTGGATGTAAAATACTGCAAGTTTGTAAGACTGTAAGTTTGGCAAGCACATGTAAATAGAATTATTCATTTAAAGTAAAATTTGTGTAACTGAAGTATTTTATATTGTCAGATAAAGAACAAATATATGTTCTCAAATTTAGAAATCCTTTAAAGTTTATTAAACTATGTAATACTGATTATTAGAGTCTGAGTTGGGTGGAAAATGGCTAGGATAGCAGGAGATTGGATAAGAGATATTGAAAGAGAGAAAATGGTAAGTTCTATTGTGCTATAAAAGAACTTAGTGACCATATTTACAGAGATTTTGAATTATAGAGTGTCCTAGTCAGGGTTTCTATTCCTGCACAAACACCATGACCAAGAAGCAGTTGGGGAGGAAAGGGTTTATCCAGCTTACACATTCCACACTGCTGTTCATCACCAAGGAAGTCAGGAATGGAAATCAAGCAGGTCAGGAAGCAGGAGTTGATGCAGAAGCCATGGAGGGATGTTCTTTACTGGCTTGCTTCCCCTGGCTTGCTCAGCCTACTCTCTTATATAACCCAAGACTGCCAGCCCAGAGATGGTCCCACCCACAAGGGGGCCTTTCCCCCTTGATCACTAATTGAGAAAATACCCCACAGCTGGATCTCATGGAGGCACTTCCCCAAATTAAGCTCCTTTCTCTGTGATAACTCCAGCCTGTGTCAAGTTGAGACAAAAAAATTAGCCAGTACATAGAGTAATAATAAGTGATACTAACATTAACTATCTTCACTTTATCAATGTATATTCAAAATATTCAAAATATATACCATGTTCTACAAATGTGATCAATTATTATCAATTACTCAATACTTAAATGTGAGTTCTGATGAAAATATTAACTATTTCTACTTAATAGTTGCATGTAATTTTCATACTGTACCTTACAAATTAAAATAGTAGTCATTACTACTATTTTTTTTCATTTTAATTTCAAAAGATAGTGAAGTAGAAAGGAAGCCATCAGCCAGAAAGTAGAAATAGGAAGAATGAGTACAAAAGAGTTTTCTAGTTCCTGTACACATATATCAAAATCAACTCAAGCAGATTGTCTATGATTCTGAAGTGAATAATACACAAGGCTTTAGCTGACGCCTCATAAAAGGTTGAGTTAAGAAGCCCTGTTCATCTGAGTCATTTGTTTTTCAGCAATCAAAACAAGCAACAATGGAAGACACAAACAAAAAGAACTTTTGAAGCTATTAGTCCTAAATCTCTGAATATCTTACTGAAGAGGAAAAGAAAATCAGAACATAATTGATTTTAAAGAGGAAAAAAAAACCTCTTATATTGAATCTTGATGGAAAGTCATTTTAGAAGTTTTAAAAAAAATTACAACCTTTTCTTCAATTGCTTCCTTACATAATAATGCTTTGAAATTACTGATGAATAGATATATTCGGTGCTTTTCTCCATTATTACAAACCAGTTTTCAAGCTGTTTTTAAAAAGTCTTTTAAAAATGAAGACATGCCCAAAATAGGTACTGTGTTTAAACATATTGTGCATTAGAATGTTTCAAGAAAATGCACTTGTATTTTTTGCCAAATCGATAAAGAATTTCGAATGCATAAGGTCTTTGTTTTCATTTTGTATGCATAGAAACCCATAGAATTCACAAGTTCTATAACATTTATAAACATATTTTATGTAATTATCAACAACTGGTTTTTGTTATTAAGAACATACCATCAATAATTCTTATTTACTATTATTTATGGATTAAATTGCCATCACAGCAATCACATAAATACTGTATGACATCATTAATAATATCTTTCTTTTGAATTTACTGTATTCTTCATTTGTAATGCAGTTGTACCTTCTTGCTAAAGCAATGCCAACAAAAATTTAAAGAGCATTACCAAAAGCCAAATAAGTAATGGATAATCTCAGTGGACTGAACCATACAAGTATTAAATAAAATCACATTTTATAATGTTTGCTTATTTTGTATAATAATAAAATATATTTTGTATGACATATAAATTTGCATTTACCAGCATGTGAAATTTTAGAAATAAGGTTAGTTATGAAGCAATCTATTTATTAAACATTTTTCTTTATAAAATCCAATTTGATAAAAATTATATTATAACCTCTGATTATTCTCTTACAATTTAATTCTTACATTGTTAGTGAAAATGTCATGATAATTTATTAGGTCACAATTACAAGTGTATTCACAAATTGAGTTAACCTTAAGTAATGAAAAAAATTTTTCAATGAGAAATTTATTTTCAACTATAAATTATATCTTCTGAATATAAAATCATCGAAATTATTTTACCTTGTCACTTTAAATGTATCTGTCTACTTTATATCTATTCTTATTTTTATTTACTAAAGTTAAGATACTACTAAATCAGTTTTCCTTTCCTCACTTACTTCTCAGTGTAAATGTATTCACATAAGAAAGATTACATATTATTGAAAAATCATTGTTCTTGACAGTGAATTATTAGAAATGTCATCAACAGTAGAAGAATTGTAATGCAACAACATGGCTGCTCTGGTAAGGGATAAGATCTAAAACCCTACTGGGTCTATGTGATCAGGCAGGAACATAGAGACACCCTTAATACACATCTTTCATCCCTAACAGAAAAGGTAAAATTATTTGTAGAAGTAAGCAGCCATGTTTTAAAGTGACATTTCATTGAGGGGTAGATAAACTGACAAATCAGAGGACAACTTGACAGAATAAATCAGGGATATAATATGCCCAACTCACACTAGAACAGTACAGGAAAGAGAGGGTACTTAAGAGAACAGCATAGTACAAGAGTCAGATATGATGTATGTATATGACTGTTTTATAGGGAAAATTTTACAAAAACAGGTGGAAGAAAGAAGAAGCTAGACACAGGTGACAGGGGAAGGGCCCAGAAAATTAGAACATATTACCAATATGAGCATGAGGCAAACCAGAGCTATTCAGTGAGAAGTCAAGAGAAGCTGAATTGAACATTTGGCTTGAAAGATAAGATTGTATGGAGGCTAGAAGTTTTCAAGTTTTCAGGACTAAATCTAGAGATAGAGCAGAGAAATAAATACAGGGATAGAGCAGAGAAATAAATACCCTGGGATTAGCAACACAGCTTTGGTAAGGCTCAAATCTCATCCTTTCATCTGAAGAAATAAAAGCAGCATTTATAATTAACAATGAAGGTAATAAAACCAAAAAAATAAGTAACTGGGTCCTCATCGAATTCATAAGCTTCTCCGCAAAAAAAATTAAAATTTTGATATCCTATTCAATAGAAGAAGCTGTTTACAAACTATATATCTTATAATGCAAAAAACTAAAATATTTAAGCAACTTACATAATGTAGATGAAGACATGAAAATAAGTAAATGAGTTCATGCACAAATAATCTGATATTCTTACTTAAAATATACCCATACCTTCTTCTGCATAATTTGGGAGATGTAGTATAAATATATCCATGTGGGCTTGGCTATCTATGATCAGGTGATCTCTGCATTGCAATGCTCTCCACTTGCTTTAAAGAGACTTCTTTGATAAGGGGATTAGGCTCTTAATCTGTGGATATGGTATAAATATTTTTTAATATAGGAAATATGCAGGAAAACTTTCTTTTAGAAATGCCTGTATATGCAAGAACATAGCAATAGCAATATAAAAGTGTATATTAGCACGAAAGGAAAAAAATAGCAGGAACCTATGCTAGACAAAGAACTACAGGCAACTAATGATTACTTGGAGAAAAAATAGCATTCAATAATAAATTATTGTCCATGTCCAAGGTATTGTGTTAACCCTGAAACTATATATTTATCAAGCAATAAAAATAGATTGAGAAGGCTATCTATGTATAGATATAAACATAGATATACACATTTTTGCATACAGAAGTGTGTGTGTGTGTGTGTGTGTGTGTGTGTGTGTGTGTGTGTGTGTGTGCAAAAATAATAACCAATGAAGAGTAGGGTATGAGTATAGAGATAGACATGGTAGGGGATGATGGGCTAGTACCTGGGAGTGGGCACAGGGATTGAAGAACAAAGTGGTACTTTAATTCTTTTTCAATTCAAATCATATTTTTAAAAAAATAAAATAAACTGAGGAAAGAAAATAACCTAGTGGAAAATGAGTATATCTAAAAAAGGCAAGCTACCCAGAGAAGAAAAATGAGGTAAAATTGCTGAAATTGATTCCATTAATAGATAGAACAAAACTGAATAAAAGCTTTTAAATTATAAGCTCTTTAATTAAAACTAAAATGTCATAATATATGTTCTTATTGCAGAATATATGTGTTTTTAATTTGCTGTTATTTGATTACTATTTCATTCATTTTTAGGAAAATAATTACTTTTAAATAGCTTGATCTATATACACTTTTACATTGAACTGAAGCTTATTCAATCTTTCTGTATTTAGAAACATCAAGCATTGTACACATGACATTTTCCCTTGAGTACTATTTTTTAACCTATGTACAATAAATAGTATTTGTTCAGCTGTAAAGAAAAGTGAAATATGCATAGAAATTGATATATGCTTGTTTTTTAGTTATTTATTAAGTTATTTATTTACTTACATCTCAATATTAACTTTCCCTCCCTCGTCTCTTCACAGTCTCTCCTTCTCAACTCCCCATACCTCCATCCAACCCTCTTTCCCTCCTCCTCAGAAAAGGGAAGACATAGGTCTTAAGCTGGGCCAGTCATTGGTTGACCAGTCCCTCAAATTTTGTTGAGAACTTTTAAAATACAATTTATAAACTACATATGCTAGTAGAGAACCATAATACAAATTCTCAAATGTAAACCAATAGCAGAAATAAGAATAATCACATGTTTGCATCTATGTTTATAGAGGAAATTCACCTGCAATTCTCTTTCTCCAATCTTTGTGCGGTTTGGGTATCAAGGTGACTGTGACTTCATAAAATGCTTAAATTGTGTGAAATAATTTGAGAAGTAATGGTATTAGCTCTTCTTTAAAGTTCTGGTAGAATTCGCATTATTACCATCTGGTTCTAGAATACTTTTTGTTGGGAAACATTTAATGTCTGTTTGTTTTTCCTTAGGTGTTATAAGTTCTCAATAAAATACTTTCAATCTGAGTTAAAGAACACATAAAAATGTCATCCACTACAAGAAGTAGGCTTTATACAGGAGATGCAGGAATGGTTAAACATACAAAAGTTAATATCAAGGCAATCTATTTAAAAAAGAAGAAGAAAAAAGGAAGAAACTAAAGATAAAATGTACATGAACATTAGATGCCTAAAGAAGTTTTAAAATTCCAATACCACTTCATCATTGAAATTCTGGAGAGATCAGAATACAAGTGAAAATCTAAATATAATAAAGGTTATTTACAACATGCCTATAGCCACCATCAAATTAAATGGAGAGAAGCAAAAATCAATTCCACTAAAATCAGGGGCAAGAAAAGGCTGCCTACTCTCTCCATATCTATTCACTATAGCACAGGAAGTTATAGTTAGAGTAATAAGACAACCCCAGGAGATCAGAAGAATACAAATTTGAAAGAAGGAATTTAAAATATTGCAATTCACAGATGACATATTATACCTAAATGACCCCCAAATTTCTATTAGGGAAATCTAACAGCTGACAAACTCCTCAGTAAAGTGGTTAAATACAAGATAAACTAAATAATAATAATAATAATAATAATAATAGCCCTGCTATATACAAATGACAACTGGGACTGAGAAGAAAATAAGGGAAACAGCACCCTTCATAATAACCACAATTAACATAAAATAATTGGGTATAACTCTCTAGGGAACTTAAAGAATTGTATGACAAAAAAATTCAAGAATTTGAAGAAAGAAATCGAAGATATCAGAAAATAGGAAGATTTCCCATGCTTGTGGATCAGTAGAGTCAACATAGTCAAAATGGTCATTTGACCAAGAACAGTTTACAGATTCATTGCAATTGCATTCAAAATTCCTACACAATTCATTACATATCTTGACAGATAATATTTGGCTTTATATGGAAAAATAAACCTCCAGTATAG
The DNA here is from genome assembly GCA_902729485.2 of Mus minutoides. Taxonomy (NCBI): domain Eukaryota; kingdom Metazoa; phylum Chordata; class Mammalia; order Rodentia; family Muridae; genus Mus; species Mus minutoides. The sequence continues at coordinate 5,932,527 of LR749493.1, forward strand.
CTAAAGCAATTATGAACAATAAAAAAGCTTTTAGGGGTATCTCCAATCTTGATTTCAAGCAATAATATGGAGCTATAGTAATAGAATACCTATGGTATTTACATTTTAAAAAGCCACATTGATCAATGGAATTTAAAATCAATGACACAGACATAAATATATATTTTATGGACACCTGAATTTTAATAAATTAACAATAATTTACACAACCGGAAAAGGAGATCATCTTCCAAAAATGGTGCTGTTCTAACTGGATGTCACTTTGTAGAAGAATGCAAATGGATCCATATTCACTACCGTGAAAAATCTCAAATCCAAGTGAATCAAATACATAAAACCAGATACATCAAATCTGTTAGAAGACAATGAGGGATAACCTTGAATGCATTGGCACAGGCATTAAGATCAACAATTAATGTCAGGCAGTGGTAGTGTACACCTTTAATCCTAGCACTTGGGAGGAAGAGACAGGCCGATTTCTAAGTTCAAGGCTTGCCTGGTCTACAGAGTGAGTTCCAGGACATCCAGGACTACACATAGAAACCCTGTCTTGAAAAACAAGACAAAACTGAAAAGATTAACAATTAATAAATTGTTCCTCATGAAATGAAAGGCAAGGAACTTCTGCAAGGCAAGGAACACAATGAAAAGGACAATATGGTAGCCTACAGAATGGAATTTTTTTTAACAACTTCACTATATATATATATATATATATATATATATATATATATATATATATATATAGCTAATATCCAAAATATATACAGACTGAGAATGAGACATCAGTGGAACAATTATTCCAATTAAAAATGGGAAACAGATTTAAACAATTATCAAATATGAGTAATATTTAAAGAGATGTTCAAAATCCTCAGCCATCAGAGAAACGCAAATCAAAACTACTTTGAGATTTTACCTTATAACTCTCAGAATGACTAAGATTAAATAAAAATTAAAACAAGCAAGCAAAAAACTATAACAAGTGACAGGCCATGCTGGAGAAGGTATGGAGCAAGAGGGAATACTCTGTTATTGCCAGTATAAGTAAAACTTGTACAGCCACCGTGGAAATCAAAATTGAAGTTCTATTCTTGGGAATTTTCAAATTAGAACTCCATCTATCTCAAGAACCAGATATACTACTCCTGGACATATTCCTAATGGACACTCGATCCTACCACAAGGATACTTGCTCAAATACAGCAGCTTTTCTCATAATAGTCAGAAAGTGGAAACAGCCTAAATGTCCCTCAGCTAAAGAGTGCATAAACACAAAGTGGTACATCTAAACAATAGAATATTATTCAATTGTGTGGGTTTTTTTTTTTTTTGCTTTCAATTTGGTTTGTTTTTTTAATACATGACATCATGAAATTTATATGCAAATTGTTAAGCAAAAAAGTCATTATGAGTGCCTAACTCAGACATAAGACAAAGATGGTATATACTTTTGTAAGTATTATTTGTAAGTAGATACTAGCTGTAAAATAAAGAAAAATCATGCTTCAATCCCAAATTAAGAGAGGCTAAGTAACAAGGAGTGCTCAAGGTGGCAGGGCGAGGTTGGGAAGACGTGTGTATCTCCCTTTGGTAGGGAAAATAGAGCAGATTTCATGGATAGACATGGACAGGTGAGGTTGGGAACATGGGCCATCAGTTGATGGGGGAGGATAGAAGGAAAGAGAAATGAGATAAACTAGAAATCAAGTGCAAGCGAAACTTCCAGAATTCTGAGTGTGACCCTAGCTAAGACTACTAGTTACAGGGAATATCGTGTCTAAAAAGCTCATCTCCTATAACCAGGCAATTTCTAGTGATGTGAATAGGCCACCAATCCAATCATAAAAGCGTTGACCTAAAAATCTATCCTGCCTTCCTCATATGGTGGAGAAATGGAGACACAGAACCTATGGGAATGTCCAACCAATGCATTGTCTAATTTGAGGCCTATGTCAGAATACATGTTGGGCATTGCCTGGATAATCAGGAACTAGAGGCTAGATATTCCAGAGAACTAGGTTAAAAAAAAAAAAAAAAAGAGCAGGAAATGATTTCTGAAAATATTCTGCTATACTTGTTGATTGGTTCCTAGCCCAATAATCATTAGAAACACTCCTCTCATCCGATGATTGGAACCCATACTGAGACACACAACCAAATTTTAGGTGAAGAAAGAACCCAAATTGGAAGTCTCTATCACCCTCCCCCCTTCAGAATGTGTGGAACACTGATGCATGAGAATTGTAGGAACCAGAGTGAGTAGTCAAGGAGACAAGGAGGACATGGCCCACAGAATCAACTAAGCAAGGCTTATAGGTGCTCATGGAGACTCAAGTGGCAATCAGGAAGCCTGTATGGATATTCACTATGACCTCTGCAAATATCTTGTCGTTGTTTTGATAGTGGATTTTGTGGAACACTTTACTGTGGGATTGGGAGTGGCTGATTTTTGTCTATTCTTAGGACATTTTGTCTCCTGTTCAGCCTTGATTGGAGGTATTGTGCCTATCCTGTGTTTGTTTGTTTGTTTGTTTTTTCCTTTTGAGTCAGGGTTTCACTGTGTAGCCCTGGGTGTCCTGGAACTCTCTCTGTAGACCAGGCTGGCCTTGAACTCAGAAATCTGCCTGCCTCTGCTCCCCAAGTGCTGGGATTAAAGGCATGCGCCACTACTGCCCGGCAATTGTGCCTATCCTTTTTTTTTTTTCTTCAATTTTTTTATTAGATATTTTCTTAATTTACATTTCAAATGCTATTCTGAAAGTCCCCTCTCCCCTCCCCTCTCCCTGTTTCCCTGCCCGCCCACTCCCACTTCTTGGCCCTGGCGTTCCCCTGTATTGGGGCATATAAAGATTGCAGTACCAAGGGGCCTCTCCTCCCAATGATGGCTGACTAGGCCATCTTCTGTTATATATGATGCTAGAGACATGAGTTCTGGGGGTTCTGTTTAGTTCATATTGTTTTCCTCTTCTAGGGTTGCAGACCCCTTCAGCTCCTGCTGTTCTATCTCTACATTGCAAATGCTATCCCGAAAGTTCCCTCCCCCTCTCCCCGCCCTCCTCCCCTGCCCACCTACTCCCACTTCTTGGCCCTGGTGTTCCCCTGTATTGGGGCATATAAAGATTGCAATACCAAGGGTACTCTCCTCCCAATGATGGTCGACTAAGCCATCTTCTGCTACATATGGAGCTAGAGACAAGAGTTCTGGGAGTTCTGGTTAGTTCATATTGTTGTTCCTCTTCTAGGGTTGCAGACCCCTTCAGCTCCTGGGGGTATATCTCTAGCTTCTCCATTGTGGGCCCTTTGTTCCATCATATAGATGTCTGTGAGCATCCACTTCTGTACGAGACAGCTACATCAGGGTCCCATCAGTAAACACTTGCTGTCCTATGCAATAGTGTCTGAGTTTAGTGACTGATTATGGGATGGATCCCCCAGTGGGGTAGTCTCTGTATGGTCCATTCTTTCGTCTTAGCTCTAAACTTTGTCTCTGTAACTCCTTTCATGGGTATTTTGTGCCTATCCTTATAGTAACATGTTGGGCCTTCTTAGGTTGATATTCCTTAGACATCTGCTCATTTCTGAAGAAAAAAAATAGTAAGAGCAAGTCTTGGGGAAAGAGGATGTGGGAAGAGGAAGTAGAAGTGTAGAAGAAGGGGAAATTGGAGTTGAGATGCATTGTATAAAATAATTAAAGGAAAAGAATATTCAAAATTTTGTAGACTGACTTTTTCAATAATACATTTATGAAAAGTCTAATTAAGTGATAGTGAAGTCAAGCATGCTGTTCATGGCAGAATCAATATAGTAAAAATGGCTATCTTGCCAAAAGCTGTCTACAGATTCAATGCAATCCCCATCAAAATTCCAACTCAATTCTTCAAGGATCTAGAAAAGACAATCAGCAAGTTCATCTGGAATAACAAAAAACCTAGATTAGCAAAAACTCTTCTCAACAATAAAAGAACTTCTGGTGGAATCACCATGCCTGACCTCAAACTGTACTACAGAGCAATCGTTATAAAAACTGCATGGTACTGGTACAGCAACAGACAGGTAGATCAATGGAATAGGATCGAAGACCCAGAAATGNTCCAGGGATCCCTCCCATAATCAGCCACCAAAATAAACACTATAGCATATGCTGGAACACAGGACTCCCAGGGTAGGAGCTAGAGAAAGTACCCAAGGAGCGGAAGGGGTCTTCAACCCTCTAGGTGGAAGAATAACATGAACTAACTAGTTCCCCCTGCGCTCATGTCTCTAGCTGCATATATGGAAGAAGATGGCCTTGTTGGCCATCATTGGGAGGAGAGGCCCCTTGGTCATACAGACTCTATATGCCCCAGAACAGGGGAAGGCCAGGGCCATTATGTGGGAGGGGGTGGGTAGGGGAGCAGGGCGGGGACGCGGGAGGGTAAGGGAAAATTTCTGGATAACATGTGAAATGTAAAGAAAAATAAAAAAAAAGAAACAAAAAAAAAGAAACAAAAAAAAAAAAAAAAAAAAAAAAAAAAAAAAAAAAAAAAAAAAAAAAAAAAAGAAAAGATATATTTCAGAAAAAAAAAAGAAATTATAATGCATAAAACCCAAGTGAGGGTTATTTCAGAACAGAAAATTTGGTTTATTATTGTAAAAGCTCAATACAGACCAATCTTCATGGAGGGGGGAGATGAGTACCAAATACTCCCACTAATTGAGGAATGATTGGTATTTAATAGCTCTTGTCAGTTTTCTTTAACTGTGTGACCTCTAGAAGAGCAACCATATATAAGGCTGCCCCCCCCACACACCACACAATTTGTTGAGTAACACAAATTGGATTGATGGAGGAAAATAAAACTCCAAATTTAATCTGTAGAGAGCTGAAGACAGATATGAGTAGAATTGGGGTACAGGGTAAATATGGTCAAAATAAATTGAAATCTCAAGAGAATTAATAAAATAATTATTTAAAACTTTTCATGCAAAAAACAATGCTAACAAAATAAAGATTAGCAGTCACATGACATCTACAAAAGATATCCAAACCATGAGATGAAGACACAGCTCACTGTATGTTGGGCCTTATTTGGTCAGATACTGTGGCCTAGTGAGGAAGCCTGAGCCTTTGCTCCAGTTTAGATACCTGTCTTGTTCACTTTGTACTAGAGTGACTCAGCATGACCTGCTTAAGCCAGCCTCTGCATAGCTACCACTGATGTGTCAATTACTTATAGGCCCCGTGAGACCCCTCATCATATAACATCACCCATAGGTCATCTCACCCCATACCTTCCCTGAACCCTACATCATCTCACCTCACCAAAAGTCCTCACCTCTTTCCTCAACCCTATACAAACAAAAGACTGATACAATAAAATGAGTTTCTGCTTTGACAGACCCCCGACCTGGGTGTGTTTGTTTTGAGACAAGACACTTAAACCACCCTGCTTCAGCCCGGAGAGGAGAGACCTGGGTCTCTTCTCTCAGCCTAGACCTGCCTGCCAGCAGAGAACCAGCAACTATACTTATGTTGGGCAGAGTTCCAGTGCTCTGGTTAGGTGGACATGGAAGGACTGCTGCACACCCCCACCCCATTCCATGGGCATCTGGCTGTGGGAAGCCACTGGACCTCAGCTCAGCTGGGGAGTGGGCAAGGGGCAGTCCTAGATAAGGGGTTCTCAGTCTCAAGCATCTCAGACATTGCTGGACACTGTGGAAGAGTTGAGAACAAAATGGGGGCCTGTGAAAGGCTCAGTCAGCCCCAGGGTGAAGGGACTAGAGAGCAGTGGGGAGAGGGAGCGCTGGGTGGTTCCCACATGGGTGGGAGCTATCAGTTCAGTCTGTGGCTAGAGAGCAGGAAGGCCTTGCAGTGTGAGGTTAGTCACTGCTCTTTAGGGGAAAGCCTATCCCATAGTTTAAGCATGGCAGGCCTTGATGAACAGAGACAGTCTATGGTTTTA
>LR749493.1:5943471-5972702 GCA_902729485.2 Mus minutoides
TAAAATCTTTGAACTTAGCACTATCATAATTCCAACATGTCAGATGACACTAGATACATTATTATTTCAATTCAATATAACATCTTGCAAAGGTTAAAAATATAAATAATGTAATTATAATTGATGAAGCTGAATGTTTCTAATTATCAAAATTGCCTAATCAAAGACATTTCATTTCAAATTAAGAAGTCAGAAATAAAACTCTGAATAATTTCTATCCTTGATGGTAAGGTTTGTTGTCATTTTAAATAAATTATTTTATTATTTCATACTGTATAAATAATGAAAAATAAGTTCTATACATTCTTGGATACCTATACCATTTATAATGGCTACTATTAAAAAACAGAAAACAGGTTTATGGAGTGCAGGGTTATTGGTAGCAAATAATAAGAAATGGTGTGGCTACTATTGAAAACATTGCACTCTTTCCCCAATACATTAAATTGAAAATTTCATAAAAGCCAGTACTTCATTACTATGGATATATGCAAGATGAATCAAATCAGAAAATACCATGTATTTACCTACCCTCGATTGTTAGCAGGATTACTTATAGTAGTCAAGGCCTATATAGGAAGGGCCTTAGTCACTTGGGAGGCAGAGGCAGGCGGATTTCTGAGTTCGAGGCCAGCCTGGTCTACAAAGTGAGTTCCAGAAAACAAAAGAAAACAAAAGAAAACAAAAGAAAACAAAACAAAAGAAAACAAAAGAAAACAAAAGAAAATAAAAGAAAACAAAAGAAAAGAAAGAGCCTTAGCTTCTGGGTAAGGACAGGTAGATAAAAAGTATTTTGTATTTGTACAATGAATTATTCAGCATTCTTAGGGAAAGAAATTTTGTTACATAATAAAAAAAAAATGGTCGAAACTTGAAGGCTTCTGTGCCCATTTAGTTATTTTCAGTCAAAAAGCAGACCACATGAAAATGAATTCTTTGTAACTCCACTGATAGAAACTGCCTAGAGGAAAGAGATACAGAAGGAAAAACAAAAAGTAGAATGATGAATTCAAAGGTAGGGGAAAGGAGAAAGTGAAGGTGTTGTCTAATGGATATTGAATTCCAGGAGAGCAGGAGGTATTTTGTTTTGTTTATTTGCTTGTTTGTTTGTTTGTTTGTTTGTTTTGGAAATTATTTAGAAAGCAGTGTGAAAATATTTAATACTGCTGAACTAAAACCTTATGTTAAAAGTACTTTACTACTATCAAAAATTTCAGAGTCTATGATCCTTAATAAAGTATTTAAGACAACCTTACGTTGTCTTATTTCCATATTTTCAGGGAGCCATATTTCCATTCTGTCATGACATGATGATTCATAAACAATACTTTTACTCTTTTTTTCTCCAGAAAATGATTTAAAATACTTCTTTGTAAAGTTTTAAACAGTGAAGAAAACCAAATCATTATTTGTCTTTGCAATAGCGTATCCATAAGTCAAAACCATCTGTTTAGGTTAATTTCAAAAAGCAAACCCAGAAATGGCGATGCACATAATTTCAGAACTCAGGGAACAGAGGTAGTTGAATTGATATGAGTTCAAAGTCAGCAAGGATTATAAAGTGAGTTACAATTTAGATAGATAGAAAGGCATGGAGGAATGTGATTCTATTTTCAAAAATGTGCTTTCTATAAAATTGTCAAGGAATGCATTTATTAAATAAAATGAAATTTACTTTTTCTTCTGTAAGTTATAATTTTAAAGATTTAAAAAATTATACTCAGCCCTCTTCTTTTGGATAACAAAAAAAAAACAAATCAGAAATGAACTATTTCTGAGCTCTAGGGGTATTTTATTTGATAAATTTACTAGAATCCTAGAAAAAACTATAATTCTTCCCTCTCCCTACTGGATCCAAGTTTGTCATTTGTGTGTAACAATAAAAGAGCAATTTCTATGTTAAAATTTAATCCACATGAAACATTGATGCCTTAGCTTAAAATGAAGAGGACAATAATGGCGTTAGAAAAGGTGAGAATAACACCATTACACTCATTACATCTTCAATGTGTTTGCTTTAGTGAATTCTCCCTCCAAAATGGGGTAAAAATCATCACTTGTAAGTAAGACATCATCAACACATAGTTTTCATCTTGTCCAAATATGAAATTACCTATATTATGTAAACAATGCAACAATACAAGTAAAAATGTGATTTTTTTAACCTAATTTAAAACACAGTGAGAGTTGACACATTTCTCTTATCTTCTTTGGGCTAACATGATTGCACAATGGAAAGTTAAAAGTTAGTCAATAGCAAACAAAGATGAAATATTGTTTCTAGGGACTGTGAGATAGTACTTGCTACTCACTAACTTGGCATTTCATTTGACCTTCAACTTGCAAGCTACTAATTATGTGTCTGGCATGAAGTAGTTTATGAGTATTTCCATATCCAAGTATATTAAAACAGCTAGTTTTCATTGAGGATGAAAAGCCTAACTTCTGAAATATTACTATACACTATTTCTTTCATATAGCATCTCTATGGAGTGATGATTCTAACACCTGTGTTTCTGATAGTATCCACTTTTCAAATTGACATGTACTTCAAATTTTACAAAGACTAAACTTAAAAACTCCAAAGGAATTTATGTGTCCATACATCTCCAGACCTTACATTGTACTTCAAGCCAATATTGGTATTCTATCACCATCTTGATTTTTATTTCCAGAACAATTCAAGCATTGGATTATTTGGAAAAACTCCATGAGAACATCTGAGGAAATTTAATTACTCCCCAAATACTACTTTTATACTCTTAATTAAATATTTAACTTTATTTTAGAATTAGTAAATTTTTTGTGATTGATAAATCATTTCTTTTTCTAGTGTACCATAAACTTTTAAAACAGAATTTTTGTGAACTTTCACATTTAATTTTGTTTAAATTAACTGGAAAAGAAGCAAATAAAATGGTTGGTGTGGATCAAGGCTTGAGTATCTGATTTGGAAAATTTATACAAGAGGTGTTTCAATTAGTACTGATATGAAAATAACAAAATTAATCATATACCTAGAGAGAAATTGCAATCAGTCAATGCTTGTTATCAATTCTTGAGGCATTAGTATACAGTGTCCTATTTGGTTATGTACCTAATGTTTCATTAGAATAATTTCTAACAATGGGAGTAACTTCCAGCGTACTTCAAATCTTCACATTACAATTGCTTATATACACATTAAAATATCTGGATCAGCTGGTGGAAGGAGAGAACCCACTATATAAAGTTTTTCATTTTGTTCTCCTCCCTCCTTTATGTGCGCTGTGACACATATGCACCTATGTGGGCATCTACACATGCATGCACATAGGCATAGCAATCATAATAATGATAATAATAATAATACATCTCCTTAATAATTAACTCAAATGAATATTAATTGATAGGTACAGTTAGAAAAAAATAAAGGAAAGAAAATAAGTTTATATTACAATTTATACAAAATATTGTCAGAGAAGCAACAGCATTCATTAGTATACCATATATATATATATATATACACACACACACACACACACATATACGTGTATACACACACAATATCTTAACTGATGTATATTGACTTGTTGCATGAATTAATCTGTAATTATTGAAAATGTTTTATCCTTTTATTTTATGTCTAATTTTCCAAATTGGGAATAAACTATTGTAATAATCAAGTGAAAATACATATGCCCTTAACAGAATTGATTTATACTTAGAAACAATTAATATCAAAGAAATGCCTATGTCCATTATCCAAAATATTAGGTTATGGAGAGTTTAACAATAAAATATCAGGCTTGGAGAATTTTGGAAACCCACAATTATGGTTATTCAATAGGTGAATGACATCAATGGGACTCAAATCCACCTTTTTATGGTTTTAAAACAATGCATATTCCATTTCATTTTGATATACCAAATCCAATATTATACCTAATCAACAAGAAAATAAGATGACAGGTCAGTTGTCCTAGCCATATTTGGTGCTATGAATCAGCATGACATTAACAAGGGCCCTATTTTATACTCTTTATCTTCCCACTTTGCCCCATTCTTGAGCAATGAACATTGACCAATAGTCTCAACATAACTCATGAACTTGACCTGAAGAAACAGACTTCTAACATTAGCTACTCAGGTATTGAAGCAGAAGGACTGCAGTATCGAGAACTGCCTCAGCTACAAAGTGAGTTCAAAGCTAATACAGGCAATGTAATGAAATCTTTTCTAGACATAAGAAGTAAGTAGCCGGGCGTGGTGGCGCACGCCTTTAATCCCAGCACTCGGGAGGCAGAGGCAGGTGGATTTCTGAGTTCGAGGCCAGCCTGGTCTACAAAGTGAGTTCCAGGACAGCCAGGGCTATACAGAGAAACCCTGTCTCGAAAAAAAAAAAAAAAAAAAAAAAAAAAAAGAAGTAAGTATAGATCGTGAAGATGGAGCCCAGTGATAAGAAAACTTCCCTAGCAAGAACAAGGCCCTGGTATTCATTCCCAGGAACTCAAATTTACAACCAAAACAATAACTATTACTATTATTATTTATGACAGGAACTGTTCTTTTTGTCAATTTACTGAATACTTTAGTATTACATATATTCAGCCTCTTGTACTGGGTGCCAGAATGACAAAATTCACATTCAGTGGGAGGGAAAGTGTACATAAGATACTCATGTGATTATTCTATCACAATCTGGGGAATGTAATAATAATAATAGCTATAATGAAAAAATCAGCATGAAAGCTTGAATAAGGGTTTCTTTATGTAAATGAAGTCACAGAATTATAATTAGGGAAAAAAACAGAAAGGACCTACATCGCAAAAATCATTGCCTCTATAAAATAAAGAGCATTTAAGGATCCCTCCTTCATATGTTTAATATGTGGCACTCTTAGTCCTACAAATTCTGTACCCTTTCACTGATGTTGGACTCTAAGGCTGGATAGATGTCTGTAGGTTTTCAACAGAGCAAGTAGTGAGTATTTCTAGACAGACTTTTGAGGAGATTTAAAAACAAGACAATTGTCTATTGCTGAAAGCAAGCACCTGTAGACTGTGCATTTTGTTCTTGCTTCATGAACTCTGTCCCTGAGCTGCTTACATGGGGACATGGTTAATGTAGCTAGCTTACTTACTTGCAGAGATTGCAAAGCTCTCAGAAAAACATCCAGTAGTGCTTGGTGAATTGTTTTCCGAAACATCTCTAAATTAGTAATGAATCAAATGTTTTTGACAACTGATTCAACATTAACTATAAGCAGACTAAATCAAATTCTGGATAATTCAATTTTGTTTGTCATTAGTGCTTAAATCAAATTTATCACATGTATTTTTGCCAGATAAGGCACTTTAATTCCTTTCAGTGGCTTTTGTGGGCTCTATCTCCCCCTTCTTTCGCTTGCCCTCCCTCCCTCCCTCCCTCCCTCCCCCCTCCTTGCCTCCCTCCCCCCTCTCTTTCTGTGTGTTTGTGGTGTGTGTGTGTGTGTGTGTGTGTGTGTGTGTGGTGTATATGTGTGAGTGGTGTGTATGTGTAGTGTTTGGTGTTTGTATGTGTGTATGATGAGTATGTTTGTGTAGTGAGTATGTATGTATGTGTGTGGTGAGTGTGTGTGTGTAGTGAGTTGGTTTATATGTGTATGTGGTATGTGTGTTTATATGTGTGTATGTGTTTATATGTGTGTTTGTTTATATGTGTGTATGCTTATATGTGTGTATGTGTGTGGTGAGTAAGTGTATATGTATGTGTGTGTGGTGAATGTGTATGCAGTGAGTTTGTTTATGTGTGTTTGTGTGTGTGTGTGTGTGTGTGTGTGTGTGGTGTGTGGTGAGTATGTGTGTGCAATGAGTTTGTTTATGCATGAGCGGTGTGTGTTGTAAGTGTATATATGTGTGTGTGTGTGTGGTGAGTATGTGTGTGCAATGAGTTTGTTTATGCGTGAGTGGTGTGTGTTGTGAGTGTATATATGTGTGTGTGTGTGTGCTGAATGTATGTGTGCAGTGAGTGTGTGTATGCGGTGTGTACGTGGTAGGTGTGTGTGTGTGTATGTGTGTGTGTGTGCAGTGAGTTTGTTTGTGTGTGTCTATATGTGTTTTGTGTGTGTGTGTGTGTGCAGTGAGTGTATGTATATGTGGCAGGAGTGTATTTTGTGCAATGAGTTTGTTTATGTGTGTGTTTGTGTGTGATATGTGTGTATATGTATGTTGTGTACATGTGTGGTGTATGTGTGGTATGTGTATTTGTGTGTGGTGAGTGAATGTGTATGGTGAGTGTGTACGGTGAGTGTAGTGAGTACATGAGTGTGTATTGCTCTGAGCTTGTGTGTGTGTGTGTGTTTATGGTGTTTTCACAGTGCATGTTCATATTATATGTGCATGAGTGTGGTGTGGCATGCTAATGTATGTAGAGGCCAGAGCAAGACATTTGGTGACTTCTTCTATTGCTGTCTACCTTGGAATCAGAGACTAGCCTTTTTGGGTAGTCTGGTCAGCATAATCATGGACTGTCTAATTCTGACCCTCCTGACAGAATTACACAATCAACCATGTGCCTGGAGTTTTCTGTAAGTGCTACGGTTCCAAACACAAGTCCTCATACATACAAAGCAGCACTTTTATGCACCCAGCCATCTCCTCAGCTATCAGTGGGTTGATCTGTTTCAAAAAATCTTTTCTTCCAACTTAAAAAACAAACAAACAAACAAACAAAAAAGAGAAATCAATTCATTTCAAAGGATAAAGCAGAGGAACATAAACATTTAAGTCAGAAAAAATGCTTGCATAAGGAAAGAAATGAGTGGTTATGGACAATTTTTTCACACAGCAATGCTAGGTAACTCATACATGTTTGTATTTCATTGTAGAATTAAGTGAACTGTGGGAGAAGAGTGTGAGGCTCCTAAATCCCCACATATCCTTGAGATGCTATTAAGAGCTGAGGACTCTGGTTTTCTTCAGGGCTGAGGCTCCTGGTAAGTGGCCTCTGCTCTAGTAGCCGTGCTTCTAAACTTTCCTGATCTTGTGATCCTCATGTTCTGCTGTCCGCCAAGCATGAAATTACTTAATTGCTACTTCTTAACTGTTATTTTGCTACCCTTATGAACAGTAACGTAAATATGTGCTGTGAGACACTCCTCCCACAAAGAGGTTGCTACTCACAGGTTTAGACCCATTGTTCCAGTAGATGATCTGACACCCTGCCACATACTGGCAGGATTAAATATACTCCGTGGGATAAAATTAGAGGACATGAAGTATGTAAGGAAACATAGTAAGGAAGATTTAATTCTGGAAAATCTTGGAGGGGATTTGATCAAAACATGTTGTATATATGTACAAAAAACTCAGTTTATGTAGGCACTTCAGCAGACCACTTAATAATAGAATTTAATAGTTAAAACATTATTATATATTTTTAAGATAGGAATACAAACACAATTAGGCTATTTATTTATTAAAATTGAGCCAAGCCACCTGATTGTCTTCAAAAAGATTCATACGTTACAATATGATAGATTGAAAGTGATTTGGTGATAATATGAATGACCAAGCCAGAGGTGAAAACAGACTAAAGCTTTGCTTTCTATGATGTATCTGAAATCTCACCTAATATGGAAGGATTTTTTTTTCTGAATTTCCCAATTTATATAAATTGCACCCCCCAAATACCATACTGCTCATATTAAAGTAGGCACCTTATAGTTTAATTAATTTTTAAAACAAGTACATTTCTAAATTTATAAAAAGTATAAGGAAAAAATCAAATTTATTTCTGATAAAAGGAAACTAAGTGTTTTAAAGAAATCTTCAACTCCCCTTTTTTGCATTTTAAAGGGTTAATATCCAGTTATCTATGAGATATAAATATTTGTTCAATTTTTTATTTATTTGTATTGGTTATTTTATTTGTTTACATTTCAAATATTATCCACTTTTCCCAATTTCCTCCCAAAAACTCCCTATCCCACCCCCCCTCCTCCTTCCATGAGGGTGTCCCCACCTACCTACCCACTCCCATCTCCCTGCCTTCACATTCCCGTACACTACTTTTAAGCATCATATATTACCTCATTGATGAATGGATGTAGTACTATATAGCAAGACCTACAAATGAATTAGGGAAATTTTAAAGAAAAACAGAGGTGGGGAACACAGAACAAAGTTCTTTATTATGCAACAGCAAATATTTATTACAATTTGTAGTGCAGGTTTCCATTGGCAAAAGAAAAATCATCAAATAATCACTGATTGCCTTTGTTCGGCCTTAGTATACAAATAAAGAAAAGATGGCAGTTTACAATCTCTGCTCTTAAATCATTTGCAGCAGAGATAGAAACATACATGCAAGCAAGAAAATGTACAGATTAGTTGCAAAACTTTATAATTCTATGAAATAGACCTGCATAATCTTTATAAACCAAAAATCTGACCATTGCGTATTCTTGACTCACCTTTAGATCCTTTCAACAATTTAGGTTAAGTACTGAACAACATGTAGTGTATCAACACCAATGCAAAATACATGTTTTATGTTTAAGAAAAAGGAAGCATGACCCAATACCAATCCAGGGTTAACACATCCTAGCCAGCTTTGAGCAAAGCCTGGCTCCTTTCCCATTTTCAGTCTTCTCACCTAGGGAGAAAACCAATACATCTGCACAGCATCCCATTATCTCTATTTATCTGAACTGCACAGTCCTTTAATCAGACCTATCTTTTTAATCCCCAGCTCCTCTATTTGAAAATTATACTGCATTGTCACGATCCCATATTATCACATTTAAAGGCATAGAACCAGAGGTTTAGTAACAGATCTATTCTACTTAAAGTATGAATCTTTCAAGTTCACAAAATAAACATTTGGAGCTTACAAAGGGGGAGTTTCTCTCACAGTGAGCTGGATAGGCTCATACTTTTTCCTTTGCACTTTTTCTTCTTTCAAATTAATTCACAAGCAGATTTTGAAAGTTTAAAATATGTTCAAATATAACATTTGGTATTAAAAATAGCAACAGCAAAAATATCCAGTCTATACCTTAGAGCAGTGTATTTTCTGCCCTGTCTGCCATACATTCTACATTTATGTACTTAATATCCCTGCGTTGAATGATGGCACTGAAACTCTGTGAAATTTACTCAAATGACAGCATTCAAATATATCCACAAGTCTTGATAGTACTAAGGCAAGAAGTGAAAACAAGTGCATTCTTTGATCAATATGAAGACAGAGACTAAAAAGGAAAATAAGGCTTGAAAGAAAAACACTGAGTTTTGGATTACTGTTCAACACTCAAATGAGCAGAATACTTGAATACCTAAACCATCCTTGTCAGCTGAGATTTTTGATAGAAACACAAGATTCTATGACAATTATTTCCACATAGTAAACTTTTTTAGAAAAGTGAGTTTCGCACCAACAACATACAAACTATATACATACACCATGATCACATTCATGAATGACACATTTCCAAAAGTAGGCAAACTGGAACATGGAATGTTTTGTTTTTTCTTTTTTCTTTTTTACACTGGAACAAGTTTACAAAACTATGATTAGTGTTCCTGAACAAATGTCCAAACTCTGTTTATTAGAAAATATCCTTAATACATCACACGTGATGAAAACTAAACTGCTAATAATAGTAACACAACACTTACACAATTCTAACTTCATAACAGGATCTTCTGAATAGACTACATGGATCACTCACTCAAAAACAACACAGCTAAGAATTAGTGGAAAGTATATGCATGAAAAGTCCAAAGAACGGTGTGGAGGCCCAGAAAACTCTCAAAGCCAACTTCTGAAGGTTCCATCTCTTTCTTTCTTCTGAGAAGCACACTGGATACTCTGGGCGAGTTCCACCTGGACAAAAAGAAAAAGAAAAAAGAAAAAGACAAGAGTTAAAACAGCACGCGCAATATGAATTACAATTAGATTAAACTAAAAGATAAAACCCATACTCTGAGAAGAAATCATGCCCACCTTAGCTCCAGAGGCCTGCATAGTTGCCATGGAGGCCTGACGCCAGTGGTCCCCCGCCTACGAAGAGCTTCATCTCTGGCCAGTTGTAGCAGTGAGTGTAGAGGGCATTGGGGAAATCTTCAACACCAGCAACATAATTCTCTAGGAGGTCATCCTGGTTGATCCAGCCACTGCCACAGGTGAGCTTGAGCTTTCTTCCAGAGGGCACAGGAAACATGTCTGGATTGGCCGCGGATCTTTCCTCAAGGAACTTCTGGGCACGGATGTCATAGAAGAGCAGAGAACCGTGGCCTGTTCCCACGGTGACGATATGCTGGTGGACACTCAGAGAACGCACACCGGTGCCTCCCTCTCTGGAGCACAGCGGCGGGATGTTCTGCTGGCCTTGGCGAAGATCCAGGAAGGAAACGTGAGACTGAGAACCCACGGCATAGAGGGACAACTCATCACAGTAGGTGAGACACACGTTCTCACGGCAATAGGGCAGCCTCAGGGACAGCAGCCTAGACAGGGAGCTTCGGGCTTTCCACAGGTGGAAGTAGCCATCCAGGGACACAGCTCCCAGCTCCTGATTTTTGTTGTTGAAGGCAAGTGCTCTCACTTTGCGGTTACCTGGATTGGTAGTGGCTTTGGGGATGGCCTCCATATCTGTAGGACTGATGTGAGCATACACAGGTAGTCCTGCATCCTTGTGCCAAGCAATGCTGCCATTGAACATGTCGGGATCCACCTTCCAAAGCGCCACGGTGCCGTCGCGGGAGCCACTCACAGCCACGGTGTCACTCATCCATGCAATGGCAAAGATCCAGTCCCTGTGGCCTTGGCAATCTCCTAGGCACACCGGATCCAGAGTGGGCAACTGGTAGACTGCCAGGCTGTTGGGGTTTTCACCTCCAGTGGCCAAGAGGGTCTTGGAGGGATTCAGCTCCACGGCATGAATGCCACAGGAGGGCGGGCCACGAGACAGGTCGGGCACCCTGTCCCGCATCAGAGGAATACGCATGATGTGGTCGGTCTTGACATCAACCACGAAGAGCGTGTTGCACTTGGTGCCACACACCACCTGCCTGGCATTGAGCCACTGCGATGCGAAGACCTTATTGAGGGGGCCTAGGGTCAGCTGGCGCTCCCTCAGCAGCTCGGGCAGCCTGAGGACCCCGTAACTGCGCAGATCTCCCTCGAAGCCAGCAAGCCCCGGGTGGCCATTGGCGCCCAGCGCGCGGCCCTTCAGGTAGTTCACCATGGAGAGGTGAGCTACGGGCCGCCGGGGCCTCTTGCTCAGCAGCAAGGACCCCTCTGCGTTGCCCTCCCCAGCTGTCGCCATCGGCGCTGCGGTGCCTGACGATGAAGAAGTCCCGGCGCCCTGATCGACCTCGGCGGCTTTCCGCTTCCTGCTACCTGTTTGCTGCGGACCCATGGTGGCCGGCGAGCGGTTGGAGGGCCCTGCAGGCTGAGGCATCTCCTGCTCCGCGGGAGAGGGCTGCGTCTGGGAGTCGGCCTGACGCATGATATCACCGGGGCGCTGGAAGCTAAGGAGCTAGTGAGAGAGCGATCGACCGATCAGCGGGGAGCCTACCGAGTCCGGAGAGCCTTGGCGGCAAAGGAGGTGGTGGCGGCGTGACCCGGCGAACAACGCGAGGTCGGGCGGAAAGAGCCGAGCGAGCTCGGGAGGATCGGCGCTGAGGCTGAAGGTGCGGCTAGAGAGAGAGAGAGAGAGAGCGCAGGAGAGAGGAGAGACTCCGCTGCCAGCCAGCTCAGGAGTGTGGACTTCTGGGCCTTGAGCGACTGGAGATAAAGACTAGGGGCGGGAGGGAGGAGGTTCTGAGGGTGGTGTTGGAAGAGGGGGCGGGACGGGCTGACTTTAAATGACAGACGTGATGGGAGGTGCGCAAGGGTGAGCTTTATGGCTTGGAGATCAAGGCAAGAGTAGTGATCTCATGCCCAGCCAGAAGGGGGCGGTAGGTAGTAGTAATGCCTACAAGGTCTAAGAGGGATACAAAAGCACAAAAGGAGCTTGGAGGGGCAGGGATTCATTACTCTCTGGTTAGTGGTCCATCACGCCCCCAGGATCCAACAAGTCAGACTCAGCCACCCCCACCACAGCAGTCAAATACTCTTCTTATTCCTACTAAAGTCTGAAACCCAACATAGTCAATCTTGGGAGGAGGCAGCCAGTGCTTTTGTCATGATTCTAGGTGGAAGCAAACAAAAGTGGGCTTGTTGTAACTCAGGAAGACTCTTCACTAAGGTAACTTGGCAGAAAACAAAATTGTTTGAAAATGACAGTTTTCTTTTGAACAGCCATTCGGCTGCTGGTGGTAGTTTATCTTCAAGGATTTTTTTTTTTTTCCATTGTCCTCAAATTAAATGTTCTGAGCTGTTGCAACAGAATCATCTGAAGAGACTATATCAAATGACAAATGACTGGGCCTCAGATTCTATCTGCCTATAGTGAAGCTGGGTGTTGTGGAGATCTCTTTTAGCTCAGAAAATTAAGGGAATGGGCTAGAACACTGCAAGTGAGGGGCTGGGGACAAAAGTTCCCATTATCATTCCCAGAGGTCCATGACTTTAGACAGAGCCCTCTGAGTCCTTACAATAGGAATATAAAGGATAACCAGAAATTTTAATGCACAGAATGAAAGATAAAAAGAGAATTTTCTAGAAGCAATGAAACATTTTGTTGTATTTTTGTTTTTGTATTAGTTTTTTTTTTTGTTTTTTTTTTTTTTTTAAGTTTCAAGATATCACATATCATGACAGACCTATACTTGGTCGCTAAGTAACACTGACTTTAATTAGCCAGGGATACGTTGCATAAAGGCTAGTGCCTGATACTAAATCTAAATATATCATAATCCTCCTCCACAGAAAGTAGTTTGTTTAAGTACTGGGCAGGGCATGAATTCACTTTTTACTGACTAAACACTTTCATGGTGTTTTCCCCCTAAAGACACCATCACATTTCCAGTACCTTTTGCACCTTCACTTTGTATAAATTCCAAGTACAAGGTCTGAGTCTTTCTTTCCCGTCACCCAAGTCAATCTTTCTTATATTTGTACTCCCCAACACTCTCCAGCACTAGAGTTCTGACCCTCTCCCGTATTATCCATTTTATGGCAGAAGAAATGGTGAAATCAGTTGGTGTGTTCAAGGAGAAGTGTCTCATGGAGGAGGCTCAGAGACTCAATTTTGTTTCCACTGGTAGGAATGAGATGAATTAGTGTTTCATAAAGAATCGAACTATGTCCACAGACACAAAGTTTGTATATGAGTAACTAGCTCATAGGATTTAGTGTCCATTAAGCTCACAGCAGCGATTTCCTAAGTTGGCACACCACCTTGAATAGAATCCTAAATATTTTGATTCAGGTGACTTGGAACATTCTTTCAGAAAAGCCCATGGATATAATTTTCACTCGTGTGGAAGCAGGGTGTCATACATTTAGGAGACCACACTCTACAGTGTGTCTCAGTGTTGCTTCTAAAATGGAAGCTTTCCCAGTGAATACTGTGAAAGACTTGACAACAGGAGTATGTAGTGGTCTAGGTATGAGATGTTTGTAAAAGTTGAGTGCCAGGAGCAGAAGCATTTTGAGATGCTATTATGGACTCTGAGGCTTACTCTGCAGCTAGAGTATGTATAATACAAATAGTAAAGTGGTAAACTTTTAGATGTTTAATGCCATCCACAGGTCATAACGCAATGTTTGCATGTTCACTGTAGAACAGAAAGTAAGTCTTACAAATGTCCAAACTTTTAAAATATGGGAATGAAATTTTTCAGTTCTTCCCTTTTTTGTTTGTTTGTTTGTTTTGGTTTTGTTTTTTTCAGGGCAGGTTTTCTCTGTATAGCCCTGGATGTCCTGGAACTCACTTTGTAGAAGAGGCTATCCATGAACTCAGAAATCTGCCTGCCTCTGCCTTCAGGGTGCTGGGATTAAAGGCATACACCACCACGCCTGGCCCTAGTTCTTCCTTTTAAAGCAAAAACAATTTTTTTTTTTCATAAAAATGCTCTACATAGCACAAATGACAAATAATAGAAATTTATTCATGATAGGGAAGCATTAAAGGATACTGAACCTTGTCATTAGAAGAATGGTAAGGTAGTGAATTCCCCTCTGCCCTTACTGAGTCATGTATGTCCTGTGCAGCAAACAACATAAGCCTCCGACCCAGAAACCTTCATGAGTGCAGGTGATAAAATCTCTCTCTCTTTTTTTTTTTTCTTCTTCTAGGCAATGAGTCTGGGAAACTCTAAGGCTAACAATAGACAACCTTTTATGGCAATATGTATCCTACTCCAACCAGACACCAAGACGCTCTATCTTATCTCATTCTCCACACACTATTACAGTGTCGCCAAGTGGGAAGCTGATAACCCATTGTCTCAGAGGCAGGAACTAATGTTATAGTCTCTTCAGCAGGGCTAATGTCAGTATGGCCCAATGTTGAGCTAAGCCTAGACCTATACTTAATCAAGAGATTTAATTCTTTCTTGAGAAAGTGTTTATCACCCAAATATGTTTCTGTCCTCTTTAATTGTGGTAGGAAGACTCAGTGAGAAGCTGAAATTCCATTCGGCCTTGTATCAATGATACTTAAAAAATCACTGACAGAGTGAGCTATCAGCATATTATTCTCACCCATCCCTGGTGTCAGGAGTGAGCTGGATTTTCATATCCAGTCAACTAAGAAAAGACTGAATGAAGAAGTGGGTAGCAAGGCTACTCTTTACTCTCAAGAAATAGTGATGTTCCCACAAGTACAAATTCAGGAAACTGAATGAGTGAAAGTAATATGGTGCTTTAACATTAAATACATTCTTAAAACCTTAAGATAATATTCATAAGATGGCAATGTTTTCAAGTACACATGGAACATTCATAAAAATAAATCATATTCATAATGAAAAACTTAAACTCTCTAAATATTAAGTACATATTGTGTTTTATAAAACTAATATAATTAGATAAGAATATACTAATACATTTTAAAGGAATGTTTTTTAGTACTAAAGAACAAAATAAATGTTTCATTGGTAAGAAAAATCTCAAATCACTGAGAACAATGCATAGAAAGGGTAAAGAGGAAAACGGAACCTATCAAAAATCATAATTCACAGTGATTTGTCACTCCACTAATGAAAGTTCATGAATATTATTAAATTTTCATTTAAATAAGGCAATATTGGTTCAAAGCAAGCAAGGGAAAATTCTAAAGATTGAAGAAGAAATGAAATCAGATGACAATTACAAGGCAAGGGAATGATAAAAAGAAAAAGCATACTTTAAAATTCCTAAATATACTCATCCACTCCTCTTAAGCCTTATAGAAAGGAAGAGGTGAGAGTAGAAAGCATAACTATAGCCGGCTAGACTTGAGAGGTATTATAAAATACTACTGTAAGCAATCTTAGACACATGAATAAAACAAGGTAAATGAGCTGCTTAACCCAAAGGTGATAATAAAAGACATTTTCTGCTATAGTGTAGTGTGTGACCTTGTTAGTTGCCATTAACCAAACTGGAAATAGAAACTTAAAAATATTGGATAGCTATTCAGGAACATGAATTCATAATTTGAAATCCCACAGAAATGTTATCCCAGCATAAAATTTTCTGCAGATATCTATATCATACCAAGAAAAACCCTTAGTACTAAATTTACACATTTTTTTCTTAACAAATAAAAATAAAATAACCCAATTGCTCAAGCTGCAGAAAGAAAATACCTTAGTAGACTAAATAGCTCAGAAAACAGGTATTTATTTTCTCACTCCCTGAAGCTGGTATATGTGTCAAAATAGGCTTGCTTCAGATGGTTTCTCCTATGAGCTTATAACCAAGTTGGTTTCTGAGAGTTTGCTCATATGACTTTTATTTTTGTGAGAACGGGGAGAATTTTTTAAAACTTTTTTCCACATTTTTTTATTAAATATTTTCTACATTTACATTTCAAGTGCTATCCAATAAGTCCCCTATACCCTCCCCCCGCCCTGCTCCCCTACCCACCTACTCCCACTTCTTGGCCCTGGCATTCCCCTGTACTGGGACATATAAAGATTGCTAGACCAAGGGCCTTTCTTCCCAATAATGGCCAACTAGTACATCTTCTAATACATATGCAGCTAGAGACATGAGCTCTGGGGGTTCTGATTAGTTCATGAATGAGGAGAAATTTAAACTTTTCTTTTCTTATAAAAATAGTCTAATGGACTAAGACACTACATTTATAACATCCTTTAAACATTAATTAATTCTTGAAACCTTATCTATGCACATGGTCACATAAACAAAATCTCAATCTCTCTCTCTCTCTCTCTCTCTCTCTCTCTCTCTCTCTCTGTGTGTGTGTGTGTGTGTGTGTGCATACAGGCCAGAATATAATTCTCTGATGCTCTTCCTCAAATGATGTCCAATATTTTTGATACACAATCTCTCACTGGCCTGGAATTTACAAAGTGGGGTAGACTACATGGAAAGTTAGGCCCAGGGATCTCTCTAGTTCTATGCCCTTGTCAGGCAGCAGTGTTACAAGCCTGTGCCTTTACACTTTTATGTGGGTGCTAGAGACTAAAACTTAGATCCTCATGTTTTCATTTCAAGTATTTTACCAACTGAATTATTTCCCCAACTGTTTACTTTAATAAGCTTCAATGATTTCATATATAAATTTTGAGAACTCCAAGTCCCTCCTTAGCACGAGGGAATACACCCCAACATGTTTTATAATCCTATAATCCTCAAAAAATATTGGCAAGTTAAATCTATAAACAGAAATTGTACAGCATGATCAGTTTGGATTTATCCCGGTTGTTTAAGAATGATTCATCATTCAAAAAGAATCAGTATAAACAACGATGTCAACAGTATAAGAAATATCATATTATTTTAAATGGCACAGAAATACTATTGAAAAAATCCAACCCCTACCAATAAAAGCTCTTGGCAATTTGGGAATAGGAAGAACTTCAAAAAGAACATGCACGAGGCATTTAAGCAAACATTTAATTTAAAATTGAGAAATTAGATACTTTGCTTCTTAAATTAAAAACAAGACAGAAATTTCTGCTTTCATTACTTTTTTATTTAGTATGACTGAACTTTTTCTAATTTAATAAAGGAAGAAATGGAAGTAAGGCCTATGAATAGAAACTAAATAAAACTCTCTATTTGCCAATAGCATACCAAACTATCTGCAAAAGTATATCCTAGGACTAGTAACTTCAGTGAGTTCACAGAATTCAAGGTTAATACACAAAGGCCAACCATATTTCAACATACTCCAAACAATGTTCAAGACTATATTAAAAATAGAAATTTATATATTTATAAAATAAATTAAATATTTACAAATGTATCTACACAATGTATAGGCACAACGTGTCTAGTGAAAAATCACATAACAACATTTATGTATTAGACAAAACAACATAATGAAAATATAAGTACTACTGAAGTTACTCATTAGCTTTAATACAATTTCTAGCAAATCTTACAAATATATGTTTTTATATAGGAATTAGCTTCTTAGAAAAATTGTATGAAAAGTAACATATACTCAAACAACTAATCTTATGTAAATTTAAAGTTAAGAGATCACTGTACACTTTTATGGTGTTTATGCTTGCATCGAAAGGTCTCACACATCTTTAGACAACTGTTATACCACTGAGCAATGTTCTCATCCTCAAATTACTATTGTATTCTTGAAATTACAGCATTAAGTAGATAATAAATTAGTGTTTGCATTGGTGATGAATGAAGGAAGATGTTGTGGCTACAAATGGACAATACTGGGCTGGAGAGATTACTTGGGGGTATGAGCAGTGACTGCTTTTCCAAGTAACCCAGTTTATGGTCTCAGCACCCATATAGCATCTCACAATCACCTCTAACTTCAGGACTAGAGTGTATGATGCTCTCTTTTGGCCTTAGCAGGCACCAAATATTGAGATATAAAAACAACTAAAACACTCATGCATGTAATTTTTTTTTTTGTTAAAATTAGAAAAGGACAACGGAGCTATCACTGTGTCAGAGCCAGTACCCTGTAATTTTCTTGATTGAGAAAAACTGACTAAAATGTATCTCCCTAGTATTCTAAATTTATTAACCATTAAAATTGAAATTCACTAAGAAATGATATGTAGGATATATTAAAGTATTGAAACATAAAAAAGATGAGAAACATTAAAGAAAACAGTCACTCGTTTGTTAATAGATGTAATAAAAAGCATGTTGTACCCTTAACGCAGTGGTGAGGCTTTAATTCTTCACTTGAAAGGGACCATGGGATTATGAGAACATTTGACAGTAGGGAGGGAACATTCCAAATAAACAGATGCCACTCTCCCTCCTTGATAGTATTCAGTCTACCATATGCAACTGTCTGTCATAAATAGAATGAGCAGAGACAGCATATTTAGCATTACTTCATAAGGAAACCTGAGAAGGCTGGGAATTGACTTCAAAGTCATGGTGAAATCATGATTAGTTTAAGCAAATTTCTTTCATTTCACATTTAGTTATCTTACAGAGATCAAAAGAGACACAGAGAGAGGTAAGAATAAGTGGATGTGGGTGTGGGTATGTGTGTTGTCTGTGTGCCTGTGTGTCTCAGTGCATTTCTGTACATGTGTGTTCATGAACACTTGTGTGTTAGGGTATTCAAGTGGTGCCAGTAGACAACATGCAGGAAGCTCTCTCTCTCTCTCTCTCATATTTTTAAATTTATTTTTCAAATGTTATCCCCTTTCCTGGTTTTCCTTCCAGAAACCACTGTTCTGTCCCCCTTCCCCCTGCTTTTATGAAGATAGTAAACCACCCACCCAGCCACCCACTCCTGCCTCCCTGCCCTGGCATTCCCCTACACTGGTGCATCAAGCCATCAAAGGACCAAGGGCCTTTTCTCCCATTGATGCCTGACAAGACCATCCTCTGCTACATATGTTGCTGGAGCCATGGGTCCCTTCATGTGTACTCTGGTTGGTGGTTTAATCCCTGGGAGCTCCCTTGGTTGATAGTGTTGTTCTTCCTATGGGGTTGCAAACCCCTTCATCTCCTTCAGTCTTTTCTCTAACTCCTCCATTGGAGAGCCCATGCTCAGTTCAATGGTTAGCTGTGAGCATCCACCTCTGTATTTGTCAGGCTCTGGCAGAGCCTCTCAGGAGACAGCTACATCAGGCTCTTGTAAGCAAACACATCTTGGCATCCACAAGTGTCCCGGTTTGGTGACTGTATATGGGATGGATCCCCAGGTGGGGCAATCTCCAGTTGGCCTATCCTTCAGTCTGCTCCACACTTTATCTCCCTATTTTCTCTTATGAGTATTTTGTTCCCCATTCTAAGAAGGACTGGAGCATCCACACTTTGGTCTTATTTCTTCTATTATTTTTTCTTTTCTTTCTTTTTTCCTTTTAAATTTATTTTTCACACTCCACATTCCATTTCCTGCCCCCCATCCACCCTGTGTCTGCTCCACATCCCACACCTCTCCACCTCACCCTGTCTCCATGTGGATGCCCCCACTCCCCTACCCAACCTGACCTCTACACTCCCTGGGGCCTCCAGTCTCTTGAGGATT
The DNA here is from genome assembly GCA_902729485.2 of Mus minutoides. NCBI lineage: Eukaryota > Metazoa > Chordata > Mammalia > Rodentia > Muridae > Mus > Mus minutoides. The sequence goes on from LR749493.1 coordinate 5,963,034, forward strand.
AGATGCATCATCTCTGAATGAACACAGACACGGAAGTCCTCTATTGTATGTGTGTTGGAGGCCTCATATCAGCTGTATATGCTGTCTGTTTGTTGGTCCAGTTTTTGAGAGATCTCAGGGGTCCATATTAATTGAGACTGCTGGTCCTCCTGCAGGATCACCCTTCTCCTCAGCTTCTTTCATCCTTCCCTAATTCAACAACAGGAGTCAGCTGCTTCTGTCCATTGGATGGATATAAATATCTGCATCTGACACTTTTAGCTGCTTATTGGGTCTTTTGGAGGGCAGTCATGATAGATCCCTTTTGTGTGTTTGTGCTCTTACTTCTTGAGCTTCATATGGTCTGTGAATTGTATTTCTAAAGGTACTGGTATGTACTGAACAATTTCACTGATCTCAAAGTCATAATTAAGTTTGTGTGCGCATACCTCTCTCTCTCTCTCTGTGTGTGTGTGTGTGTGTGTGTGTGTGTGTGTGTGTGTGTGTGTGCATGTGTATAATCTTTTGAACACAGGCAGAGGTCAGGAAAGACATTCAGCGTTATACTCTATTACTCTCAATTTTGTTATTTGAGACAAGGTCTCTCACTGAGCCTGGATCTAGATAGGAGGCCAGTATTCCCTAGCGATCCTCCTGGCTTCACCTTCTGATGTATTACAGTTTAAAGTGTCTAACACCATGCCTGGCTGTTTATGTGGGTGTTGGAAATTCAAAGTCAGTCCCTCAGGCTTGAGCAACAAGCTCACATTCACTGAGCTATTTTCACACAACCGAAATCATTATAAATTAGTTGTATTTATTTCTATCAGTGCACATAAGGATTTGGAATGAACAGTGTATTCACTCATCTCTTGTATGAGGTCAAATAAATGTCTTACAAGTTTCACAGGTTATACAGAGAAGTTTAATACACACAGCCAAAATTCTAATCAGAATTTCTTTTTTTTTTCAATTTATTTAAATGGAACAAACACAAACTACTGTATCTGTATATTGTATATACTATTAAGTATGCAAAAGAAGCTTATTGTACATAATAAATTAATAAAAAATTTGAATATATTCCTTGAATTTATAGTATCAAAAAATAAATTTACCCTAAAAGAATACTGATTTATTTTAAAATTGTTATTGCTACTTTAAAATTGCAAAATACTTGGTGATGTAGCCATTCAAAGATTTGTTTTTCTGTTTATTTTTTATTTTTTTATAAATAAGTAACCAAGGAGCTAAAGCGGTCTGCAATCCTATAGGAGGATCAACAATATGAACTAACTAGTACCCCCCAGAACTGTTTCTAGTTGCATATGTAGCAGAGGATGACCTAGTTGGCCTTCAATGGTAGGAGAGGCCCTTAGTCTTTTGAAGGTCATATGCCCCAGTACAGGGGAATACTGGGGCCAGGAAGCTGGAGTGGGTGAGTTGGGGAGCAGGCAGGGGGACTGTATAGGGGACTTTTGGGATAGCATTTGAAATGTAAATGAAGAAAATAATAAAAATTATATTAAAAAACAGTGTTTTGTTTATGAATTTAGTACCTGTCATAGCTCAAAAAGATATTTGAGGAAGTGACAGAGGTTTAATTAAAAACAGCTTATTGTGTTTGGGTTTCTTAAGTCATGCATATTTTAATCCTAGCCAATAGTTATAGATATATTTTTCTTTTATTTTCCCCAGCCATACCTATTGTTCTTTTACCTTTGGGGCTCATGTTTAGACAGTAGTATTGATGGGAGTTTATGGTTGTAGCTTCTGACATTTTAAATAAAACTACCTTGAACATTTTACCTGTAGTTGCCAATGAATGAGATACAATTTGCACTTTTACAAATGAGCTGATATATTTTGAAGATCCTTATTTAGAGAAATTTTGAAATATGCTTGGAATATAATTTCCAATGTTGTTTTCTTTATGTGACAGTTTGTATTAAAAAATTGTTAGCTTATATTTATATTCAAAGGGATGGGTTTCATATTGTGAAATCAGATATTCATCATACCCATCCAATATCCATTTACTGCCCACCTTTCTCTCTCCAACTATTTCTCTTCCTCTTAAAGAGCCTCTTTGTGGATTCATGTTACCTGTCTGTGGATAATATATGCTTCTATGTATGAGAGAAAATAAAGAATATTTTTCTCTCTGAGGCTTACACATTTGTTTTTGCAATCTATACATTTTTTTTCAGAACTAAATCACACGAAGATAGAATGTATTTGAATACTTGTTTGTAAATTCTCTCTAAAATGAGACCTTGTTTACAATGGCAAATTAATTGCCAATAAATTCCCAGTGTTGATATTGTGTATATTTTATAACTGTCTATTATTATTTTAAATACTTTAACATACTGTTGACATTAAATAAATGATCATCAAATTTGGAACGATTATTTTTGTTAAAAGCAAGTATTGTAAATATCTTATATAAAATCACCCCTAATGAAAACTAATATTAGCTACAATGTAATGTATCAAAATAGCCTTACAGTGCAACCATATAACCTATCTGTTTTGTGGCTCTATTCTAACTATATGCGAAACAAATGTAGAGCTCTATTTAATGTAATGGTTTATCTGTTTACTAAATAATGATAAAAATAAAATTCATTTTTAACACTGAGTAGCTAAATATAGTCAATGTTAAGCAATAAATTATGTTGAACTTCCTTGAAGGAGCATTTTGAGGACAATTTTTGTTTTCATTTGGCTATTGAGATAAGATGTTGTTTCACCTGAGCTATCTTTAAACTCACTATGTAGCTGAAGATGGCCTTGTGCTTCTAGTCTTCATGCCTCAGTTTCACAAGTCCTGGGATTACAGATGTGAATCACAACTCCTAGATTTATCACTCCCAGAATTACATTAAGAGGTCCCAAAATGCTAAGGAAATATTCTACAAGTTGAGTTACATGACAGCCTAGAAATCCTAACATTAATACTAGAATACTAGTAGGTAGAATACAAAGAATTCACATAGATTTCAATTTTCATATAATCACTGCTTAATTTCATAATGCACATATGTTCTAAATATTAAATTGGATATATTGATAGTAAAATCTGATTCCTAGAAAACTGGAGTCTAGGCCAGAAAATTACTGAGTTTAAGGTTACACTGGACTTCACACTGAGACCTTGTTTTTGGAAAAACAAAAACAAAAACAAAAACCTCCCAAATTAACATAAGTAGAGAGTAAGATATCAAGGATGGGGAAGGCTAGGAGAGAGAACAGAAACCAGTGGTGGGCATTTGTGGGACAAGAAAGGCTTTCTGGAGTCTATTGGGGTGACTCTAACCAAGACCTCTACTAGCAGGGGATACGGAGACTAAAGTGGCCTGGACTTCCAGTAGAGGGGACAGGGACACCAACCCAACCACAAAACCATTGACCGAAAATATGTCCTGCCTACCACTAGTGCAGGGATAAAATGGAACAGAGTTTGAGGGAAGGCCAACCAATAACTGGTCCAACTTGAGGCCCATTCCATAGGACTAAAGGCAACCCCTGACAATATCAGTGATACTCTGTTATGCTTGCATACAGAAGCTTTAGCATAACTGTCATCTGAGAGGCTCCAACCAGCAGCTGATGGAAACACATGTAGAAACCTACAACCAAACATTAGGCAGTGCTGGATGAGGCTTGTGAAAGCTTCCCAGAAAGGACTCAGGTAACCAAAGGGTTCAAGGACCCCACAGGAATAGTCACAAAACCAACTAACCTGGGGGATCACAGAGACCGAACAGCCAGGCAAAGAGTATGCATAACAGATGTACAGCTTGTTCTTCAAGAGACCCCCCCCTAACAGTTTGTCTCTGCTCTGTTGCCTGCCTTTCGATACCTTTCCTATATCTGGTTTGCCTTGCCTGGCCTCAGGAGAAGTCCAGCTTAAACTTGATATCCCAGGGTAGATTGGTACCCAGGAGGAGGCTCTCCTTCTCTGAGGGAGAGGTGCGATGGTAGTAGAACTTGGAGCAGAGGAGGGGGAGGGGCTGTCATCGGCTATAAAGGGAATAAAAATAATACAATTAAAATGTTCACAGGAGCCAGGCAGTAGTGGCACATACCTTTAATCCCAGCATTTCGGAGGCAGAGGCAGGCAACTTTTAGTGAGTTTGAGGCCAGCCTGGTCTACAGAGTGAGTTCTAGGACAGCCAGGTCTACACAGAGAAACCCTGTCTCAAAAAAAAAAAAAGAAATAAATAAAAGAAAAGAAAAAAAGAGAAAAAAGAGAAAAAGAAAAAAAAGAAAAGAGAGAGAGAAAGTTTTTCACAAGGTGTACAACATCAATAAATTTGTAACAGGCTTCTAACAGATATTCTAGAATTGATAAATGGGACCTGTTGAAACTGAAAGGCTTCTAAAGGGCAGGATACAGTATTAATGGAACAAAATCGAACCTACAGATTGGGAGGGATCTTCACCAACCCTGCATCTAACCGAGGGTTAATATCCAAATTATGTAGGGAATTCAAGAAATTGGACACCAATGAACCAAATAACCCGATTGAAAATGGGGTACAGATTTAAGCAGAAAATTCCCAAATAAAGGAATCTCAAATGGCCAGGAATCACTTAAAGAAATAAACATCCATACTCATCAGGGGAATGCAATCAAAACAACCCTGAGATGTGGAGCAAAGGGAAAACTCTTCCACTCCCCTATTGCTGCTAGGGGTGCAAATTTGTGCAGCCACTTTGGAAATCAATTTGGGGGTTTCTCAGAGAACTTGGAATAGTTCTATCTCAAGACCCAGCTATACCACTCCTGACATATACCCAGAAAGACAAAAAAGTGAAAAAGTTATGGAATGCAAGAAGTCTGTAAGAGTGTGGCTGGCTCTGTAGGGATAACCAAGTTAGGCAGAGGCACTTGACATACTAAGTTAGACCTGAGAGATTTGGTATGGTGCATGAAGAGGAATGTGAGGCAGTCTCAAGGCTAGACACCAATACAAGGTGCAAGATTCAGATGTGCTGAGAGGATAGATATGGGCGAGCATTGTAAGTACATAGCAACTGAGTTCCTGGAAGGAGGTTCCAGTTGTTCCAAATACAACTTTCCAGACTAGGCTAGGTCACTATATGTGGAACCCAGCCTGTATCTTTGAGATTAGAAAGCACACATTGACTAAAGAATCAAGAAAACTCATCCACTAAGAGCTAAAAAATATTCCTGATCTGGCTCACAAGAAGTATTTTGATGATGATGTTAGCCATTCTATTATGTGAATGGTAAAAAGAAGAAATATGAAATGTATCTCTATCATAGGTGATTTTAATTATCTAGAAGACTGTTATCAACAATGGACTGGAATAGATTATAATGCTCCAAGGCATGGTACCCACTCTTTAAAAAAAAAATATACATGGAAAAATCAATTACAAAAGATTCATTTGTCTAATTGTTCTCCATAAAGTTTGAGAGGAGAGTGATGAATTTTTAAAAAGACACACAAAAACCTTCAAAGTGTGAAGTAAATTTCCACAACCCCATCTTTAAATGTCATGACATACCCAGAAACAATTAAGTGAATATAACTAATTAAAACAAAATTGCTAAATCAATTGTGTAGTTTAGGTTAAACTAAAATTCTCTCTAATAGACTTGAATACTTAGATTTGACAAGCTGGATACTGGATATCAATAAAACCATATAATCCTTTTAGTCAGGAATTTTTCAGAAAAAAAAACATTTTTCTGACTTGAGCTTAATGATGAGGCATACTATGTTTGCAAAGCATATGAATATTTCCAACGGTAATTAAAATGAACAAAAATTGTCATAATATATATGTTACGAGTGAAATGGTCTGAAGAGAATACCCATATTATACTTCTATGTTTGTGAAATTTCTGTAGATTAAGTTCTCTATTACATTTAAGCAATAACATACATTTTGAGGACTTATAGGCATGGAAAAGTATGAAGCACAGAAAAGTCACCAGTAAAATATAATAGGGTGAACATATTGAAAGAAGAAATGTGTCTCTATTCCAAGATGGAAAACTTATGCTTAAACTATCTTAATAATTGGTAGTTTAGGACACTAATTGATTTTTTTGATATATGACTATAGACTCTGAAATATATGGAATAATATCATAAAACAGTTTGGTAAATAATAATTTTCTCCTTCTTACTACTGAATATGAAATATTAACTTTGAGAGGCTGGAGAGATAACTGAGGTTACTACTCCAGAATAGAACAGGTACTACTCTGGTACATGGTACTACTACATGCAGGTAGATGATCCACACATATTAAGGACACACAACTGCCTATAACTCTAGCCCCACTGGATGTTATGCCTATTTCAGGCCTCCCTTGGTACATACATCATGTATACATACCCATACACATACATACATACATACATACATACATACATACATACATACATACAATTAGAAATTAAAGGAAAGAAATACTAAAAGGAAAGAAATACTTGCTTTAAAGATGTATTTATTCTTAATTTTTATGCATTAATTTAATTCATTCTGGACACAGAGGCCACTCCACTCTCTCTTATCTTCATGTCATGATCACTCATACCCATTCCTTCTACCAAGAGCCCAACACATTTTCATTACTTTGGAAGTTTTCCTTTTGTTTGCTTTTGCTTTTGCTTTTGCTTTGGGACTCAGTAGGTTTAATCAGGAATCCTTTGAGTGTGAAATGTGTAGGCATCCAGTGAAATGTGTGCATTACTGCATATAATGACTTCTTCATCAGAAGACTTCAACTGTCATAAGCATCTCTAGATGAGGACTCATGAGTTTCCTTTTATACCATTACTCAGGGGTTTCTGGCTTGATCTTATACCAGTCCTTTCTAAGTTCATATTATCGCTGATACCTTCATACTCAAAAGATAATGCTTTATGATTGGCTCTCTTCCTTGTCATTTGCATCTTGATTTTTAAAATCCTCCCCACAATGTTCCCTGAGCCTGGGAGGGGGTTATTTGTTTGATTTTTAAGACATACTTTGATCAAGAATATTATTTCTGCATATGATGAAAATATTTATTTAGTTGCCCAGCATTTGTGCTGCTCTGGGTGTGGCTATTACTAGTCATGGTTTCAATTTAGGAGAGAAGCTATGTGTGGTATGAATTCAGTTGCCTCTGTAACACACTCACCAATGTTATCACAATAATGTTGAAAAGAATCTTAAAGAATATAAGTGAGTAATACTAGATAACTTCTAGTAAAATATCTGTGTGACAGATGGTCTACTATCTGAGGAAATTCTAGGAAGAAAGAGGAAAGAGTACATTAAGATAAAAGGAGTTTGAATTATTCAAGAACATATTGATGTTTGTAATAGACTTGCATTGATAATTATGCATGTCATATACAGCCATATTTAAAAGCATACTTTGAACAAATAATGAATTACATGAAATTTATTTCAAATCTTTAAAATCTGCCTATAGAAGTGGTATCAGTGAATGAGAGTACTAGAAAAGTCTCAGTGCATTCACAGAAAATAAACAAAGAAGACAAAGACTAGAGTCTGTCAAAATAATATAATGTTTATTTATTTATTTCCTCTCATACATCTGCTCTCATCCAGAGCACAGCTTCCCCTCACTCCACATCTCTCGGGTTTTCTTTCACCTCCTCACTTGCAAAGATTCACTCCTCTTCTCCTTCCCAAAGTAAAGAGCAATCCTACAAGGACCATCAACCAAACATGGCATAAAAATATATGATAAAATCAGGCAAAAATACTCACGTCACAGCTGGGCAAAGCAAACCCAGTAGAAGGGAAAGGGCTCACAAATCAAGCAAAAAGAGTCAGAGACACACTCATTCCCATTCTTAGGAGTCTCCTCAAAACACCCAACCCAACAACTATAATGATATGCAGAGAACCTAACACAGACTCATGCATACAAGGCTATTGCTGCTTTAGTCTTTTAACCCCCATGAGTGCTGCTTAATGGATACCACAGGCTATGTTCTCCAGCTATACTCAAGCTCTCTGACTCCCATAATTCATCTCCCTCTTCTTCTGTGAGCTTTTTTGAGCTCCTTGGGGAAAGATACAATGGGGAATTCCAATCTGTGGAATTACTCTGCCTCATGCTTGACTGTGGGTCCCATCAGCTGCTTAAAAAAGAATAACTGATGACAATTGGACTAGGCTCCAATTTATGAGTATAGCCTAACAGTATTACGAAGAGTATCATTGTTTTTTTTTGTTTTTTTTTTTGTTTGTTTGTTTTTTTTTTTTTGCTTTTGTTTTTGTTTTTGTTGTTTTCTACCCTTGTTCTCTGGCCTATCCATCATCTGGTCATCCTGGAAATGTCAGGTAAGGCCTCCCATTTTGAAATGGGTCTCAAATTAGAATTGTCATTGATTGGTCACTTCTACATATGCTGTGCCCCAATTGCCTCAGCCCATCTTTCAGTCAGGATAGATTGTTGGTGGTAGTTGTTGTCAGACCCACAACTGGAAGACTTGCCTGGTTATAGAAGATATATGCTACATATCCAATATATTCAATTACTAGGAGTCCTTACTAAGATCATGCTTAGTAGATTCCAGGGAGTTTCTGATGCAGTAGGTTTTCATTTTACCCCTAAATACACTTAGGTTCTAGTTACAATTCCACTTACTCTTTCTCTCCATCATGTCCCCCACCATAATTCCTTCTATTCCCATCCAAACATGCTCCTTATATTCCCAGAAAATTTATTCTAGTTCCCTTTCCCAGAGACCTCTATGTGCTCCCTCCTAGAGCCCTCTTTGTTACGAGGACTGTAGCATTATTGAATTCATATGTTCAATTCTGTGTTCTGCTACATAGAAAATCTAAGGACAACTTGTGTAACATGAATTTGTGTTTCTAAGTAAGTAAGTAAGTAAGTAAGTAAGTAAGTAAGTAAATAAATAAATAAATAAATAAATAAATAAAACAATTAGATTATAAATGACAAAAATAAAGCATAAAATATTTCCTTAAAATTAGTGATGAATGAAGAGAAAGTAGATAGATTAAGCAAAACAGAAGATAACTCCAATTGCTAAAAATAGTAATAACAATTGTATATTTCTATATACTTTAAAAATGTTATCTTATAGGAAAGTATGAGTATAGGAAATTGTCAACAAATTTGATGCCAGAGGGAAAGTCAAATTGCTAAAGGCACATAATCTAACATGAAAGAATTACAAATAAGTGTATACTTTAAATAGATCTAGAAAAGTAAAAGAATTGAATTACCAAGCAGTTTCAGTAAAAAGAACAGCCTTGAAACCTATATGGTTAGTGCTAACCACACTAAGAGGTTTTTAAAAATATCTACTTCACTGTAATATACATTATATTATCAATTTGTTATGTGTTGTTCTCCCTCACTAAAAAGCCAGCTTTTTTTTCAACTTTTATTAGATATTTTCTTCATTTACATTTCAAGTGTTATCCAGAAAGTTCCCTATACCCTCCCTCCTCCCAGCCCTGCTCCCCTACCCATCCGCTCCCACTTCTTGGCCCTGGCGTTCCCCTGTATTGGGGCATATAAAGTCTGCATGACCAAGGGGCCTCTCTTCCCACTGATGGCCAACTAGGCCATCCTCTTCTATATATGCAGCTAGAGACATGAGCTCAGGGGGTACTAGTTAGTTCATGGTTATTCTTCCACCTAGA
>LR749493.1:5972802-5988473 GCA_902729485.2 Mus minutoides
AAATCAGAATTAACCTTGCTCTTCTTCACATTAGACTCAAGTAATTGTCTCAAAGTGTTTTCCAAGTGCTGGTCCTCCTGACTCTGTAATGGGAAAGGGGGAAAACAGCAAAAGAGCCCAAGGTAAAAAAAAAACAAAAACAAAAACAAAAACAAACAAACAAAAAAAAACATCTTATGTTTAAAATAATTTATCCAATTACTATAAACTGTCCATATGGGAAAGTAGCTGATCTTTCAGCCATGAGTGACTTGTTCATGGAGAGAAAGCTCCAGCGGACTGCTTCACTGGTGTGTTCTGATGTATTAATGTAAGTATCTTATTTGAAATGTTACTTATTTGCTGATATTTTTGTATATTTAAAGGTTCTGCAAAATGCCATTTCTGTTTTGAAGGAGTGATTCTTAAAACTCATCAAAAGAATCATATGAAATGATTCTGACCTATGGTAAGGGAGTGAGGATGCAGCCCATAAAGTCCCAGGCTTCCATGCCTCAACCTGGAACAAAAGAAGCAAATGTTTTCTGTATCTACAGCTAGAATTACAAGGTTAATATGTTAAATTTTTGGCTCTCTTTGTACTTTCTGTTCTGCATTTTTTTTTTTACAAAGAATGTTCACTGCTCAAGGTCACTGATATCTCAGTAAGTCTTTGCTAAAATGTAAAACTTTAACTCCCAAACCCAGAAAGAACATAGTAGGAAAAAAAGGTATATAAATGTAAGCTGTGAGGAGGCTTGCCTGAGGCTTATAACACTGAAAATTTAGCTTGTGACTTTAATAATATATTTTTTAGTTAATTTACACCAAGTATATAATTTAGTTTCAAATATAGTTTAAGGAAAGTAAAGAGAAACAGTAAATAGATTTTTAAAATATTAAAAGGAGTATGAGGTTGGCTGCTAGTATCTGCATCTGTATTGGTCAGGTCCTAGAAGCATGGGTGACAAAGGGGAGGGAGAGAGGGGGGATGGGATGGGAGTTTGTGGAGGGGTAACCAGGAAGGGAGATATCATTTGAAATGTAAGCAAATAAAATGATTAATTAAATAAAAGGAGAAAAAAGGTGTATGAGGACACACTTAATAAAAAATATTAACACAAAGAAAATGTTTTAGAAAAAGATTGGTTTTGTAGAAAAACTTTAACAATAAAAGCATATCTTAATAGAGGGAATTTAGAAATAACTAAGTGTCTCTGTACCTGATTATAGCAGTCATAGCTATAAATGTATATTATGAATCAAAATTGACCCCTAAACAAGCACATGGCTTTCAGCTTGTGAATAAATATTTTGTTATATGCTCTTAATTCCAAGTATCAGTTATTTGTAATAGAAATTTGTTTATATGTTGTCACAAAATCTGAAATTCTTAGCACTGAATAAAATTATATCAGCTGTTAAAAAAATACCTTACAGCTAAACCACACAAGGTCTGAGAAAATTACACAAAGTTCCCAAAGGATGGGATTTAGAGATGATATATGTTTAATGATTAGAGGTTATTAATATTCCCAAAATTTTGATGTGCTCCTTTTAGCTAGTTAGATAGTAAGAACTAGTATATAAAAATGTAACTAAATCTAATCAAGAAAATGATTATTTTTAGTAGCTTTGTTGGACTTTAGCCATTTGAGGATACTGATTTTTAATAAAATTGGAATTTATTTAAAAGTTTTTTTTTTTGTTCAAGCTTATTTAAATATTGCTATAGATTAAACTTACAAGAACCATAAAACTTTAATACTGGTTCTTCAACACCAAACTTTGAAAGTCTATGACAGTGACAATAAGAGGATCCTAAAGTACACTGATACTTTAGCCTTTCCAAGGTCAGCCAGAACTCAGAGATGATGAGACCCTTGCTTGGAAATCATTTGTCTTCTTTATGAGACAGATCATGGAGTCTCTGGAGATTCAACTCTAGCTAGCACACATCCTGTGGTCTGAAGAGTCAGTGGACAGGGACAACTTTCCCAGACTTCCAAAGGAAGTCTTGTCTTCAGCAGGTCCCTGGGAATCCCTGCAGATAACAAAACTGCTATAGAAATGTTAAAGGAGCCAGGGGGATTATCTTAAATCCTTAGGAGTAAACCCTAAGGAATCTCCACTGATTTAAGTTTATCTACAGTCACCTACCAAGTCTTGAACACTCAAAAGGAATGTATAAACAAGGAAAGAGTTGTCATTCACAAGAGCCAGCTTTAGTCAAGTTAAAAGGGACAATTGATCAACAGGAATAAAACTATCAACTGGGGAAATTCTCTAAGAATTAAATCCTGTTTTCCAGAAAAAAAAATTTTCAAAAGAAAAAACCAAGAAAGAACAACTAAAACTACAAACCACTTAAATATGATGCTTTATCAGAAAAAGAGCCCTCAACTACTTTCAGAGCCCTGCCATGCCCTCAGTGCAAAACCTTTCTTAAGCACTCTCTGTCTCCTTAATTGACAAATGTGGGTTGTTTCTTCCACAGTTGAGCAACTTATTCCTAAGACATGATAATCTAGTCAAATTTGTGAGACTTTCTAACAACAACAACAACAAAAATTAGCTGTCACTCACATAATAAGGCTCTGTACTGCCTCCCTTACTGTTTTTTTTAATTAGATGTTTTCTTTATTTACATTTCAAATGTTATCCCCTTTCCTGGTTTCCTCTCCCAAAACCCCCTTTCCCATCCTTTCCCATCCTCCCACCCCGCCCACCCTCCTCCCCTGTCACCAACTGCTCCAGCCCCCACTTCTGCTTCCCTGTCCTGGCATTCCCCTCCCTACACTGGGACATAGAGCCTTCACTGGACCATGGGCCTCTTCTCCCATTGTTGACTTTCTTGCTTTACTTTGTTTCTTTGGTCCTTGTTCATTTCAGGTTGAAATTTCCAAAGCATCAGTCCCTAAAACTTCAAGTAATACTGCCTAAGGGTTATGAACACTTAATCATCATAACCACCTTCCTTCCATACAGAACCTCTGGATAAGCTGAAGTAAGTTACGCCATTCACTCAGCCTTCCTGTCCATCCTAGGCACGAATACATCCACCCATCCAGAGCAGGTATCACATCATGACTCCAAAAATTGGGCCCTAGTTACTTGAATGGGGCATGCCATGATTTTCTTAAAAGATGTAATTTAATTTATTATATAAACATTTTAAAGTGTTTAATCAATAAGGTGAAATAAACAGAGAAGGCAATTCAAAGATCTCTCCACTGTATAAGTGACAGCTAAATTAAACAGTTAAGACAGGTCTCTAAGAAAACAGTCATGCTTTTACAGTTAACTAATCTGTGAATACATTTAGCCTAAAATGCATTGAATAAATTTACATTCATGTTATAATATAATAGATATGGAAATCTCTTATAATGACACAAGGACCTAGTATGATATATATTATATTGGTAAATGTTAATGTACCAAGTGTTATTTGAGATCACTGAAGAATTGACTAGAGAATGGGGTTGCCTCTCCCCAATTTTGAACTTGAACCTGTTTATCTCAAAGACCCTTCCGTGGTCATTTGTCTGAGGATAAAGCTGGCTTCTGGGTTCTGTAGTGGGGAGATAAAGAACAGAGTAGTCTGAGTTGAAAAACATCGTGTTCTTAAACTAGCTAAAATGTAAATAACTCCCAAGGGAGGAAAAAAAGTTTCTATTGTTTATCTCATTGTTTTAAAAGAAGCTGGAAGCTGGGCCATTAAAAGTTTAATTGGAAATTCCAGCTTAGTCCTCAGCTTCCTCAGTTTGTTCTGGATGATTCTAAAAAACAACTTATTTTGATGATGTTATCTATAAGCTGTTCTTATACTTGGAAGCCTCATGCCAGAGAACATTCTGGGATATTTTGCTCTGTTGTAATTGACTCTGAATATCCAACTCCAGACACTAATTTGAAGAGATTCTTAATGTCTTATTCCTAATGACTGAAGGTCCTTGAAGCATATTGTAAATGTATAAAAGAAATTAAAACTTTTCCTAACTCTACAACTTATTTTCCATCTAACAGGAGTTTTTGTTTTCCATTTTTCAGCTAATAAATAATTCTTACAGAATGCAAAAGTAAATATATTCTGCCTTTTGATGGTGCATATCTGCAAATAGTGCTCTTTTATGTTCAGTGTTCAAATATAAAAGGCAGTTGTGGTCAAAAGGACAAGATAAGAAACTGTGTTTTTCTATCTTCCAAAAGTGAAGATTTCTAATTAATTTTTCTTTTACATTCCGGATTTCACTTATGCTAAGCTATCAACTTCCGTTTGGCAGGCTAGCTGAAGGAAATACAACTATTTCTTCTTTATTTTTGGCATTCTCACAAGATACTTGATTTACAATGAGAAAGGAAAAGTTTAAAGGTTGATTAACTCATAGCAAATGTGCAGTGTGAATCTTCTAGAGCCTATGGTTGTAATACAGAGCCATTTATTTCAAAATATTTGGTTCTAATGTACTTAGGTATATTGAATAATAGGCATTGTAAGTTATAAATGAAAGTAGAGATACTTTATAATATCATAGAGAATGGTCATCTTTAACAAATATGATCCTTGATTACCATAAGAATTATGTAATAAATGAAATCAATGTTCTTTAGTGAATTTGGAGAAATATAATCTTATTCTTATACACATGGAAATGCATTTACAAGCTTCAATGGGGAATCAGGCATGTGTAACAATATAAAACTCTGTTACATTTACAGACAGCCCTTAGGATATTATGTTATCTATAGAATGACCCCTTGAAATTTCCCCCATTTTTATGAGGTACTCATAAGTCATGTCTGTTTTCTTAGAGTGCATGAGAAAATCAAATATTTTTCTCCCATTGAAAACCTTCTCTACTTTCTGAAATAAAATTTGATTTATTACTGTTGAATTGTTTTTTGGATTATGAGAGTCATAGTTCATGTCTCTAAGAAATAGTCACTGAGATGTATGTGATTTATTGTGAAGTGCTCTGGGAACTATCATCCATGATTGAGTAGTAGAAAGAAGTCTGAAAAGCGAGAAGATTTGGACTGTTAAAAATGCTTACCAAATGATTTTCCCTCCATCTAACAGGGCACTCTTTCGTTGCAATATACTTAACAGGTAATAAAATGTAGGCAAGTTTCTGTAGTTCTTGTAACCATTCTACCAACCAGATGTTAAGTGCTAGATGCCCTCACAAAATTTGTGTAACTTTGATAAACTTGACTTCATAAAGTTGTGCAATCTTCTCAAAAATGTGGTAGTATGTATGTGCTCATTGGGCAACATTCATATTTGCTTAGCAAAAAGATGTCATGAGATCATCAGGAATATAGCAATTTAAAAGCAGAATCAATGATTTATTTTTGAGTTTGAGGGAAAACCAAAAGAACAAACCACTCAATCTGTAAATGTTTTCAGGGTGTAGGAAGAATGATACAGATTAAAGGAAGATAGATGTATGATGTCTTTTGAGTTAGTTCCAAGAAGACAGGCAGGCTCAGTGATAGAAGTCAGCCAAGAGCTCTAGAATGAGGAGTCTAAGTGCTTTAGTGAAAGAGTGAGTATGCCCTCAGTAAAAGAATGCATAAGATTCTGTCCTGTCTCTTAAGAAAAGATAGAAAGAAGGAAATAATAGGAAAGTTGGCATTATTGTGTTAGAATTCAGAAACAAAACCAAGCAGAACAGTGAAGAGCTATAAGAAAGCATTAATTAAGGGTATATTATTCCTCCCATCTTATTAGCATGCCTCCAGGTATATCATGTTTCTTTAAGATAATGTCTATCTAATTGATAGACAGACCTGTCTGGATAAACCTTAAGAGAAAGGGGGAATGTAATCTTATATTTTGGGCAGGTTTGTTTCTACCCAGGGCCAGAAATACTCTATTACTTGAACCATTTGTAAGCAACCTTCTTCTAATAGAGGTTCCAAATCCTGATATCTTTCTCTCTTCTCCTTCTTATGACATGTTAAACCTTGAAAAACAAAAGGAAGAGAGACAGGTATGCCAAAAACAGGCAGAGCAACAGAATGGCATGATGATTTCCTATAGACTGCACTAGGAATAGGCTTTTTTGGAAGGAAAAAAATATATTATCACATTAATATGATAACCAATAAAAATAGAGAAATTAGTGTTAATGACTGAATAAAGTAAGATGCAGTGAGTTATTAAGAGAAATATCTCCTAGATGATATCATCTAAACATATATTTCAATGACCAGTAACAGGTCATATAACAATAAGAGGATAGTTCTGTTTCAGAATATTAAACAATTAAAAATTAATTAACAATTAATAATTGTTATCATTCTAGGTCATTAGACTACATTTATCAGATCTATACTATGTGCTTTAATCTGAGATATTTGTATCTAAGCATAAGATTATAACAAAATGTCCCTTAAGTAGACTTAAGCTTTAACAACATTTTAAGATTTAATTTATTTCTTCTTATAATATTTGGTAATGAATTGTGAAGTCCTTAGGATCAGGCACATCTGTTTTGTCTTTTTAGATTTTTATATTTACTAATATTTTTGTTTCCTTTTTGTTTTAACTTTATATGTCTAGTGCTTTGTCTGCATAAATGTCTGCATATTATGGATGCAAAAAGAGAATGTTAAATTCCCTAGAATGAAGTTATACCTAGTTGTAAGCTGCCACATGGATGCTGAAAATCAAACTCCAGTCTTCTAGTAGAGTGCTAGTGCTTTTAACTCCTGAGAAATCTCTCTAGCATTTTGAAGAAACCTTTTAAAAACCATCACTTAGTTATGCTCTTCACTACAAAACATGGATCTTCTCTCTGAATTTGAGAGTTCTTGGGGTTTGCATGAGGATACAACATTTAGTGAAAGTGACAAATATATAAAAACAAAGCTGGAGAACAAAATTCAAGTTAATAATTCCAAGCAACTAGACTAGGAAAAGTATAAATGTGACTTAGAATGAGATATTTTAATAAAATCTCTAGTTTAAAAAATTGAAATATTTTGAATATTTAAAACTTCTATTTGCAAGTCCTGAGTGCAATAAATATATAAATAGCCTATAGCATGGTTTTTAATGCTGCTTTCACTTATCACTCTTCAAAATAATGAACTAGATCTTCATAGAAAAGAGAATGTGAGAGGAGGGCAGAAAAATTCAAGATGAAACAGAAAAAAATATTGTGTCAAGAAAGCAATTATTTTTAAAATGAAAGTGATGTCTCAGTAGGCACAGACTCCATTCTAAATAGGTTGCTGTGGAAGAGACATGGGAAAATATGAGTCCCCAAATCAGGAATAATAGATAGGTAGACAGATGTTGTAGACAGATTAAATATTAAATTCACGATCCATGTCAACACAGCATATTAGTTAACTTTTTCATTGCTATAACATGACACTTAATATAACGAACTCAGAGAAGATAGTTTTTGTTGTTATTTTTCATAGATCCAATGCACAGTCCATGATAGCAGTGAAATCAGGTTTCAGAAACTTAAGATAGCCATCACCATATTATTCCCCATTAATTAAGAAGCAGGGAGAGATGATGAACACTTCATGTCAGTTCCTTTTCTCCTTTTAATTCAATCAGAGACCCCAACCCATGGAATGGTGCTATCGATTTTTATGAATGGTACATCTTATGATGTTAAGTACAGGATCTAGAAAATCCTTCACAGATGTATCTGAAGATATTCTTTCAATTGAATTCTAACTCCTGTCGTCTTTAAATTAGCCATTACATATAGAGGATAAAGTAGAAGACAAAAACGAAATTGGAAAAGAATGAATGAAGTTAGGAAGGAAGGATAAGGAAAGAAAAAGAAAATATTATATATAATTGAAAGGTAACTAGTAACTCTAGAAGGAAATTGGTTTGGAAAGTTACCAGATAGGAATCAAAAGTAATAATTTACATATAAAAATTTAGTAATTACTAATACTATTAAGTGGGTTTATAATTAGAAAAGACAATACAGAAAGTATTATATTGTCCTACATTTTATTTTAAACACACAATCAATGTGTAATTTGGGAGTAAAAATGTCAATGTCACTTTAATCGTATCAGAAACATTAGCATCACCAGGAGAATAAGAAATGGAACTTTTTGTTCACCTAGTGCTATGTATTAAAATATTTATAACACATTCTCTTCTATCATATTAGCCCCCAAATATTTGATGCAAATTTCACCAGAAAGAAAGATTTGGAAAAGCAAAACCAGCCTAGTCAATCCCATAAATTTTTAAGTCCAAATGTTTAAGGTCAAGAAAGAGAAAGAAAATCTAGCTTGATGTAGATTTTTTTAAGTTTATGTGTAATACTCTATTAGTGAGAAGTATCTGGAGAAAAAAAAATCTTATGAATAAGTATTTCATAAGAGGCTATATCAGATTATCTTACAATGTACAAAATATGTTCACTAAAATGGCTATCTGAAGACTAGAAACACTGAAAATCATGTAGCTTCTCAGTCTATAAGGCTGTATCCTTCAGCAGTTCTAATTTGACAGCAAAGACTTGGAGGATTCATGGGAAAACTCCTGAATTCAGTCCATGGCATTGATGTAGTGCAGACTACATTTCTTTGTGGGAATAAGGGCAAATGTTTATAGATTTTTGTTAGACATTCTGGCTTATCAAAGTAGTGGTTGTAGGTTTTCCTACAATAACCATGACTAACACAAAAATCCTACAAGGCATTAACCCTATACAAAGAAGATCAACACATTTGGCAGCAAAGATTAAGAGAATAAACATCATACACAAATGGTCCATCAAGAAGCAAATGTGTTCAAGCAAGCAGCACTACTTTTGCGTTAGACTTCTTTATAACTGAGCCACTGTCAGAAAGAGCTATCACTCTGTTAGATGGCCTTTCCCCTCTCAGTTATTCTTTCCTGGAAATACTCTCATAGACCCACCCAGAGAAATGACCCTTGGTTTATTTCACATCTAAATAAGTTACACAAACAAGAATAATAATCAAAGATTCTATAAATGTTGTCCTTGATCAGCTGGTCTTCATCACTCATTTTGATGAGTCTTTATGTTTTTAGCCTCTGATGTTGTTAGGATATACAATCTTACAGGAAATGCCCTGATCCTCTGGCATTTACAAGATTTCTACCCCTTTTCTCCACTGTCCACTGAGCCTTAAGAGCAGAAATTGTTTTGTGGATCTATCCTTTGGGATTAGGCTTCATAATTCTGCATTTTTATTGACTGTCGTTTTCTATAATGATCTCTATTTGCTGTAAGAAGTGACAAGGATGTAGTGTAGACAACATTTCTCTGTGGAAATAAGGACCAAAGTTTAATCATTTTTGTTTGGAATTATGCTGACTTATCAAATAAGTGGTTGTAGGTACTCCAAAAACCACAACTATGACTGAAACACAAGGTGTTAACTAACTCTACACAAAAATCCACCAGCAGGAATAGGTGAGAGAGCCATTTTGTATCCCTCAGGGACCAGTCTGAGCAAGAAAGCCTGCTATCTGCAGAAGCAACATAGCTTCTAGGACAGACCCATTTTCAGGCACTTATCTTCAGCCAGGAAGCAGATTTCAGCTCCAGACATCTGCACTCCTTCCTAGCAAGAGAAGAGGTGGCCTGCAGAGAGTACTTTGACCACTGAGACTCAGGAGAGAGTTGGACTCAAGGAGGGCTGACAGAGGCTAACAGAATCACAGGAGGAACAAGCTCCAGACAGAGACAGCTATAACAACTAATGTCAGAGATTACCAGATGGCAAAAGGCAAACATAAGAATCTTACTAACAGAAACCAAGACCACTCACCATCATCAGAACCCAGCACTCAAAACTCAGCGATTACTAGATACCCCAACACACCAGAAGAGCAAGATACCGATATAAAATCATATCTCATGATGCTGGTAGAGGATTTTAAGAAGGAAATTAATAATTCACTTAAAGAACTTCATGAGAACACAGCTAAACAGGTAGGCCTTAAAGAGGAAGCACAGAAATCCCTTAAAGAATTACAACCCTTAGGTGGAACAACAATATGAACTAACCAGTACCCCCAGAGCTCATGTCTCTAGATGCATATGTAGCAGAAGATGGCATAGTTGGCCATCACTGGGAAGAGAGGCCCCTTGGTTTTATAAACTTTATATGCCTCAGTATGGGGGAATGCCAGGGCCAAGAAGTGGGAATGGGCGGGTAGGGGAGAAGGGCAGAGGGGGAGTCTAGGGAACTTTCGGGATAGCATTTGAATTGTAAATAAAGAAAATATCTAATTAAAAAAAAACAATAAACAAAAAACAAAAAAACAACAACAAAACAAAAAACAAACATCAACAAAAAAGAATTGCAAGAAAACACTACTAAACAAGTAGAAGCCCTTAAAGAAGAAACACAAAAACTCCCTAAAGAATTATAAGAAAACACAACCAAAAAGGTAACAGAATTGAACAAAACCACCAAGATATAAAAAGGGAAGTAGAAGCAATAAAGAAACCCAAAAGGGAGACAACTCTGAAGATAGAAAACCTAGGAAAGAAATCAGGAACCATGGATGCAAGCATCAGCAACAAAATGCAAGAAATGGAAGAGAGAATATCAGATGTAGAAGATTCCATAGAGAACATGGACACATCAAAGAAAATAAAAATAAAAAAAAAATACAAAAAGATCCTAACTCAAAACATCCAAGAAATCCAGGACACAATGAGAAGACCAAACCTATGGATAATAGAAGTAGATGAGAATGAAGATATTCAACTTAAAGGGTCAGCAAATATCTTCAACAAAATTATAGAAGAAAACTTCCCTAACCTAAGGAAAGAGATGACCATGGACATAAAAGAAGCCTACAAAACTCCAAATAGACTAGACCAGAAAAGAAATTCTTCCTGACACTTAATAATCAGAACAACAAATGCTCTAAATAAAGATATAATATTAAAAACAGTAAGGGAAAAAGGTCAAGTAACATATAAAGGCAGACCTATTAGAATTACACCAGACTTCTCACCAGAGACTATGAAAGCCAGAAGATCCTAGACAGATATTATATAGACCCTAAGAGAATGCAAATGCCAGCCCATGCTACTATATCCAGCAAAACTTGGGTACAAAAAAAAAAAAAAAAGTCAAGAAGAAGGAAGACCAATGTGTGGATATTTCATTCCTCCTTAGAATAGGGAACAAAATGCCCATGGAAGTAATTACTGAGACGAAGTTTAGAGCTGAGACAAAAGGATGGACCATCCAAAGACACTCCCCCAGGGTTCTATTGCATAATCAGCCACCAAACGTAGACACTTTGGCATATGCCAGCATGATTTTGCTGAAAGAACCCTGATATAGCTGTCTCTTGTCAGGCTAGGCCAGTGCATGGCAAATATAGTAGTGTATGCTCACAGTCATCTATTGGATGGAATAGGGCCCCCAATGGAGGAGCTAGGGAAAGTACCCAAGGTGCTGAATGAGTTTGCAACAGCATAGGAGGAACAACAATATGAACTATCCAGTACATCCAGAGGTTGTGTCTCTGGCTGCTTATGTAGCAGAAGATGGCCTAGTTGGCCATCATTGGGAAGACAGGCCCTCAGTCTTGCAAACTTTATATGCCCCAGTACAGGAAAATGCCAGGGCCAAGATGTGGGAATGCGTTGGTAGGGGAGCAGGGCGGGATGGAGGGTATAGGGGACTTTTGGGATAGCATTTGCAATGTAAATGAAGAAAATATCTAATAAAAATTGAAAAATAAAGGAGAAAAAAAATCCACCAGAAACTGAGGAAACCTGGGAATAGTACAGGTGGTATCCTTAGGGAATCATTATGATAAGCAATGTATGTCTTAACTTTCCAAATGCAGAAATTGTGTTGGGTGAATTCTAATTGTTGTTATGAGTATCTAGAAACACATAGTAGAGAAACCTCTACACACACACACACACACACACACACACACACACAGAGGGTGCTTTATCAAGTAGATTAATTATAGAAGGAAAACTCACCATAAATGAGAGTAATTCCATCCTATAGGAGGAGTTCCTAGACTGACTTAAAGGGAAAAGAAATGTGTGCTTCATTGTTCATCTCTCTGCATTTCTAAATGTGAATCCAATGTCTCCAAGAACCTCAAACTCTTGACATCATGACTTGTTTATTACAGTGTATTGAATTTCTTGTTATCATAAGCTACGTCAAGCCCTTATGTAAAATACTTTATAAAGGCCTTTTGTCATAGGTAGTAGAAAAGTAAGTAATCTAGAATTTATTAAAAATATAGAAATTTCTCAATGATGGGATTATGGTCATTAATTCAATAACCAATGTTCATGTTGTATCTGAAGACATTTGTGTTTCACGACTTATTGATTAAGGCCTTTGCTGAATCAAATATTTTCTTATCTTCTTTCAAGTTTTCTGTGTCAATCATACTTAAATGTATTCAATTTTCTGTAACTCGATTTCTATCATATATACAAGAAACAAAAACAAAATTTCCTTTACTCAACATTTTTATTACTGTAACATATCTAATACTTAGTTTTCTTAACATTTTAGTTTACTTACCCATATCACTTTACACACACACACACACACACACACACACACACACACACACACACACACACACACACGCACGCACACACAGTAACCCTGAAGTTGGTTTTTAATCCTAGCATCACCCAGAGACAGCCAATATTTTTGGTAAGCATAGTTAAAATAGTTTCAGTTTCTGAATCCAATCGTGGCTTCACAGTTCTCTAATATTCCAAAATACTCATAATATTCTATGTGCAAACATATATTTCCTGACTAATCTCGTGTTTAATGATGCTCCAGATTTTTTAGAACAAAATCTAGTTTGGAACGTTAAGATATACAGTGCTTATCATAATGATTCCCTAAGGATACCACCTGTACTATTCCCAGGTTTCCTCAGTTTCTGGTGGATTTTTTTCCTTTATTTTTCTGTTAGATGATATGTATAAATTTTATAAACACATACATGATTTAAATATATATTATATTTAATTTAAATTATATGAGTATATCTATACAAACTCAATTTACATCATTCAAAATGCCTAATTTATTTCTGGGTCATTTTAAGCAAAAAATCATGACTGTTTGTTCATTAGGCATTTTAAAATTTTTATTTGTTTTATGTTCTAGGCATAAGTGCTTTACCTAAACAGAAGTTTATGAACTACATGTATGACTACTGCCCAGTCCACAGAGGTCAGAGGAAGGAATTGGATCCCCTGGATCTGGAGTGACAGATGGTTGTGACCTGTCATGTTGGTATTGGCAACTGAATCTGTGTCCTCTGCGAGAGCACAAAGTGTTCCTAACCATTTAGACATTTCTCCAAACCCTATATTAACATTTTTTAGTGGCCTGAAAAATTCTACAACCATAAAGTTATAGGTTAGTTTGTAAAAGAATGAAGAACAAGAGTGAACTTTTTGCACTTAATCCTATGCTGAACTAAACATCTAACAAACATCTTCGAAGGTAAAAAGATTAAATTACATTCCCCTTGAAAATTGACCAACATTGACATGCTCTGGTGATACAGTGTTCACCTTCCAACAATAGCATTATAAGTGCCCCTCCCCATGCACATACAATGCACTTATGTGTGTTCTGCGGATTGAATAATAAATAAATAAATACAAAACCATATCACCGGACAGGCCAATACTTATTTTTAATGCAAATATTCTAGTAGAATTTCATTTTTTAAAATGTTTATAATATTATACATTATTATTTCCTTCTCTTTCTTCCCTCCAAACCTTTCCATATATCATACCTTGCCTTCCTTAAATTCATGCCCTCTTTTTTATTCTTTTGTTACATACATGTAAGAATATAAGAATATCCTGCACAGTCTTTCTAATGCTACATGTTTATATGCTTTCAGGATTAGCCATTTAGTAATGGATAACCAGCTGGGGCATTTTCCCCTAATCTCAGAATTTGTTTTGTGTTTGTAGTTCTTTGTTGAACTATGAGGTTGAGACCTCATAGGCTTTCTTCCCTACACTTTAGCATTTTTCTTACTGTTCTATTCATGCATGTTGGTATGAAACTTTCTGAATGTAGCTTCTTATATTAGTAAGAAACACAATCTCATGACAAACTCCTGGTCTTTCAGCTTTCACAATCTGCCTCCTTCTTTGCAGTGTTCCTTGTATCTTAAACACAGGAGCTCTCTGATCGATTAATAAAGTGTAACTTGGCTCCATTACTCTGTGTTTTGATTGCTTGTGTTTTTTCTGCAATGACCTCTATCTGATACAAAGAAAAGTTTCTTGATGAGAAGTGAGGACTACACTTATTTGTGTGGATGAAAAGAGATATTAAGAGTGTAATTAGGCATATGATGTTTATTAAGGCGTTTATTGGCAGTTCTATAAATTTGCAAACGCTGAGTGGTTTGTTAGGAATGATCTCCTTGTTGAGTGGATCTGCAATCCAATTAGTGATCAGTTAGGACAAAGGTACATATGCCACTTACTAATGCATCTTTAGGGTTGTCATGCAATGCAGGTCATTGTAGTTCATAGGCATACTTTTAGAGATTGATTGTCCTGTTTTCTCCCACCCACACACATAAATCAAGACACAAGTAATTTTATTGCTCAATGAGAGAGGACAATTGTGAAGAAATAAATACAGAATGAGGAGGATAAAATAACAGTAAGGGTGCCTGATAAAGTCATAAAGAGTCATAATATTAATTATTTATATTTTAAAAACAAAAATATATAGCATATACACCTATTTATAAATATACATACATAGTTTAAATGAAATTCTCGAATTTGGACTGACAAAATCCAAATTCTATTTAGGAAAAGACACAACGCCAATTATGAAAAGCTCTGTTTGATTTTTTTGATCAAGGCTTTCCCAGACACTCTAAATCAATATATTAGAGGTTATTGATGCTGTGATTGTTTGGCCCCAGAAGTCCTTGTTTCTGAAGAAACCATTTATTTACTTCAGGCACAGTGTCCAGAGATTGTCATAAGTAACACTTCCATCAGTATAAATTTTCATTTTTCTATGTTCTCACCTATACTACTAGTTCTTGGAAAGATCATAGAGACACCAGCAACAAGCCCTTATATTAATCCTGGTGTAACCTGTACCACATTGTGACATTGCCATTAACCAACAGAACATATAGACCAGCACAGTACTGTATTAAAATTAAGTCTGAGGCTATAATTTGCTATGTAATCTTGAAACAACTTGGTGATTCTGTTTTGTTGCAACCTGTCACAGGTTATAAACAGCTGGAATTCAAGTCTGACACTAGGAGACAAATATCTCCCTGTCCACAGAGCTGTTCTAGAGATTCTACTCTTACGCACTTTCAGATTCCTTAGAATTTCTAAAGGGCAATTGAGATATGAATAGCTGTTTTTATTCACATGAGAGTCAGGTGTGATGATTAGAGTATACTGCATAGTGCTAGGACATTCCATCATCAGTGGACTGTTTCAAGCAGAAATATATCTTAGTCTCCCAACTGATTTGTACCTTGTTAAAATTTGTTATTAAAAGCTTTAAAATGTTTTCAGAAGCACTAAAAGTAGTGTTCCCTCTCAATGTATTCTTAATAAATTAGAGGGTTTTTTTTTTTTTTTTTTTTTTTTTTTTTTTTTTTTTTTTTTTTTTTTTTTTTTTTTTTT
>LR749493.1:5988573-6088230 GCA_902729485.2 Mus minutoides
GGAAGCTTCCATGAATCCTTTTGTTACCATGAAGGCTAGTGTTCAGAGTGGAAGCATTCAAAGAGTTTCTAGTGCACGAGCCTCTTAATTAATTCATTCATTAAATTTATATCCCACCACATTTCTCCTCTCTCCTCCCATTCCCTTTCACCTCCCTCCCCTCCCCATGCACTATCTATATGTTCTCCTTTTCATGTCTGCCAAAAGGAGGTCACCCATCCATATCAACCAGCCTTGGCACATCTAGTTGCAGTAAAAGGTTAGGCACAGCTTCTTGAGGCTAGATGAGGCATCCCTGTAGTAAGGAAGGGTCCCAAAGACAGACAACACAGTCAGAGATAGCTCCTGCTCCCCTTGTTCACATGAAGACCAAGCTACACAGTTACTTATGAGCAGAGGGCCTAGGTTATTCTCTCTGATAATGGTTATACTCTGCTCCTGTCTGCAAGTATAGTATAATATCCTTAACAGTATCAAGGTTGGGCTCTACCAAAATCCATCCATTCATTTTATTTTCTTAAAATTCACTAAATGTATAAAGAAATAAGCACATTTAAATTGATCAAAATGTAAAGTTTTGATTCTATGTTTACACTCAGTTAATAAAATGTAGAAAAATTGTTAAGATAAAATAAAAATACAGGATATCTGCATAGTCTATGTTGATGTGTTTGACAATTTGAAAACTAGCATATTTTCAATTTTCTACCATAGGTAAAAATATATTAATAAAAAATTGATTGTAATTAATAATGATTCAATAGGAGTAATGACAACAAATATCATTCCCTAAAGTGAAAACAAAAATAAACAAAAATATCAAAAAC
Source organism: Mus minutoides (assembly GCA_902729485.2). NCBI lineage: Eukaryota > Metazoa > Chordata > Mammalia > Rodentia > Muridae > Mus > Mus minutoides. Next base: position 5,989,401 of record LR749493.1, read on the forward strand.
AAAACAGAACAAAATGAAAAAGCTCATATATGATTTGGATGATCAGGAGAGATAAAAATGTAAGTTTCAAAGTAAGAGACTGTTATGACTTTAATCTTCAATTTTGATCACAAGTTCCTGAATTGAAGACTTGATCCCTGACTTGTGGTTTTGTTTAGGAGGCTCTGGAGTCATCAGTCAGTGAGATGAGACTGGTGGAAGGAGGTTACTAAAGTTAAGCCTTAGATGGTGCTTTCTGGTGTTCCACTTTGTAAGGAGCAAAAGCTACAATTTAATACAGCCACGAAATCTACCACTCCTTTTTTGTTTTGATTAACTGCAGGTCTCTGAAACTGTAAGCCCAAATAGTTTCTTTTTTTAGTTGTTTTCATTAGGCAATTTATTTATATATAAAAAAAACAAAATATGTAATAAGGTAATCATTTAGAAATATACAATTTATTAAAACTATAATAAATCAATCAAATTACAAAATTAAATTATACTTTAATACATTTGTCAAAGACTGATTTATTCAACATGTATTAAATAACCTAAGTACTTTCATAAGTTTTCTAATGTCAAACCATTTAGTATGTTAATACTTTTGAACTTTCAGGGCAGTATATCAAGTAAGTTTATTATTGAGAAATACGAATTAGTAAATAATAGTCATTTCAACCTAAATAGAATCATTTGTTCTTGACCTATGAAAAAAATAATTTAGGGACAGTAGGATAGCATAGTGGGGGGAGAGGGTGTTGATGATCATGACCAAGCCTAAGGACCTGAGAAAGAAAGAAAAAAAGTGGGAAATAGCCTTGAATGCACTGGCACAATTGGCAAATTTCTGACTAGAGAACTTATAATGCACTTATGGCACCGAGATCAACAATTAATGAATGGAACCTCATGAAACTGAAAAAAATTCTCTAAGGCAAAGAACACTGTCTAGAGGACAAACTGGAAACTTAGAGAATGTGAAAATATCACCACAAACTCTAGATCTAGCAGAGGGCCACTATACAAGATATATAAAGAACTGAAGAAACTAGACATCAACAAAATGAAAAACCAATTTTAAAAATTGGGTACAAAGCTAAACAGAATTCTCAACAGAGATATCTCATATGGTTGAGAAACATGTAAACAGTCGACATACTGAGCCACCAGGGGATGGTAATCAGAACAAGTTTGAGATTCCATCTTCCACTTGTCATAATGGCTTAGACCAGAAATACAAGTGAAAGGTCATGCTGGCAAGGCTGAGGAGCAAAGGGAACATTTCTTGTTTGCTGGTGGGAGTATAAACTTGTACAGTCACTTCAGAAAAGAATATGGAGGTTTCACAGAAAATTAAAAATCAATCTACTTTGACACCAAGCCATACCACTCCTGGGCATATACCAAAAAACCACCCAGTCCTACAACAAGAGCACTTTCCTACTATGTTAATAGAAGCTTTATTTAAAATAGCCAGAAACTGAAAACAACATTTTTATCTCTCAACTGAAAATTAGATTTTTTTAAAATGGTACATTTACACATTGAAGTATTACTCAGCGGCTAAAACAAATAAATAAATAAAGCCATAAAATTTACTGGCAAATGATTGAAATTAGAAAAAAAAAAATATCGGGCAGTGCGTGGTGGTGCACACCTTTAATCCCAGCACTTGGGAGGCAGAGGCAGGTGGATTTTTGAGTTCGAGGCCAGATATATACACACACACACATATATATATATATATATATATATATATATATATATATATAGCCAGGGCTATACAGAGAAACCCTGTCTCACCCCCCCCCCCAAAAAAAAAAAACATCCCAAGTGAGGTAACCCAGACTCAGAATGACAAGCATTGTATATACTCACTTATAAAGTAGATATTAGACATCAAACAAAAGACAATCATGTTATAATCTACAGATCAACAGAGCTTGAGTAGCAAGGAGGGCTTAAAACAGGACACAAAGATTTTCCTGGGAAATAGATTTCATGGGTAGAGTGGGGATGGTAACAGGAGGGATCTAGTGAGAATACTGTGAGAGGTGACAGGAGTTGGAGGCCATTTCAAGGGCAAGATAGAAACCCTACTATAATGGAAACTCCATGGAATCTACAAAGGCAACACTACTGAAGACTCCAAGTAATGGGGGATATGGAGCCTGAGCTGGTTGGTTATCCTCTGTAACCAGCAAGGCCTTAAGTGGAGGGACTGTGACACCTGCCCAGCCACAAAACCTGCAAAATATTTATCATACCTGCATAATGTTCTGGGACTGCAGCCTAGCATAATTGTCATTGGAGTATCCAGAGATCCTTCAGAAAAGCAGATGTAGAGTCCCACAGCTAAATATTAGGCAGAGCATGTGTAGTCCTGTGGCGGAGGAATTATTGAAGGTGCCAGAGGGATCAAGAACATCACAATCACATGACACACAGAATCAATTGAATAGGATTCAACTGAACAGGGATCACAGAGATTTGGGGAAACTGTATGTTTCTTATCTAGGTCCTCTGTGTGTGTATATAAATCTACACAAGAAATATATATATATATATATATATATATATATATATATATTTCTTGTGTAGATTGATGTTCTTATGGAAATCCTATCAGTTGGAACAGGTGATCTCTCTGACTCTTTACCTGCTTTTGGGACCCATTCCTCCTAATGGTTGCCTTGTCCATCCTTAATTTGAGAATACATGCTTGGTCTTATTGTAGCTTCTTATGCTTGATTTGGTTGATGTCCCTGGAAGGCCTGCTCTTTTCTGCGGTGAGGTAAAGGGGAGTAGATCTAGGGAAATGAGATCTGGTGCAAGAAGGACTGGAAAGAGGTGAAGGTAGGAAACTGCATTTGAGATGTAATATATGAGAGAAGAAATAGAAAGGGAAAAGGGAAGAGCAAACGAAAGCATAATTTCATTGGAGAAAATTTAAATATATTCTAAAATTACTATTAATGTACAACTCAAAGACTTTTTTCAGACTAACTTCTCAAAGCTCTTGACATTGTGATGGGTTTATATTATAAAGAAAATTGAAATTCTAGAAAAATATATTTATAAGAATAAAGAGATAGTACATGAGAAGCCATAATGTTTACATACATATATATATGTATGTATATATGTGTGTGTGTGTGTGTGTGTGTGTGTGTGTGTGTGTGTGTGTGTGTGTATGAAAAATCATAATCATGGCATAAAGAAATTTTTAGTGGTTTTGAATAGAGTACCCTGCTGAGGGTGAGTAGTAAAGATTTTATTCTTTCTTTGTTTTATATCCCAACAACAGGTTCCCTTCCCTCCTTTCTTCCCAGTCTCTTCACCCACCTCCCTACTCCTCCTCCCCTTCTCATCCTCCTGTTTATTTTTAGAAAATACTGGACTCTGATGGATATAAATCAGTCCTGGCATATCAAGTTGCAATAAAATTAGGCACATGCTCTTCTATAAAGGCTAGGCAAGGCAACCCGGTAGAAGAAAGGGTGCCAAAGACAGCCAAGAGAATTAGAGAGAGCCCATGGTCCCACTGTTAAGACTAACACATGAAGACCAAGTTCAGTCCCATGCAGGTCCTTGGTTGGAGGTTTAAGTTTCTGTGAGCACCTATAGAACCAATTAATTGTCCTTAACCCTTCTAGATCATATAATCCTTCATCCAATTGTTCTTAGGTATTTTCAAACTTCCACCCAATGTTTGGCTATGAGTTTCTGCATCTGTTTCCATTAGTTTCTAAGTGAAGCCTCTTGCATGGCAACTAAGCTAGATAGCAATTGATGTATATAGAATATAATTAGGAATCACTTCATTGACTTTTTTGCCACTTTTGTTTGGTCCCATCCTGTGTCTCTGGGCTATCCAGCCTCTAGTGCTAAGACCATCCAGGCAAGGTCAGGGGTGGGCTCCCTGGCATGGCATGGATCTCAATCTGGAGGAGCCATTGGTTCACCACTCCCATAATTTTGTGCTACCTTTACCACAGCCCATTTATAGGCAAGACAAATTGTAAGTTGAAGGTTTTGACTGGGTTGGTGTCCCAATCCCTCCACTGGAAATCTTGCTTGGCTATAGGGGATGGCTTCTTCAAGCAACTTCTATCCCCCTTGCAAGGACTCTTAGCTAGGTTCATTCTCATCGAGTGCTGAGAGTTTCCATAACTCTAGGTTTCTAGCTTGTCCCAGAGATACTCCCCCAATTCCAGTTTTCTCCATCACTTTTCTCTTACACTGTCCTACCAAACCTACTGTTCCTACCCTGACACCTCCCCAATCCAGTGCCTTTCCCTGTCCTGCCACTGTGTCTATTCTATTTCTCCTTCTCAGTGAGATTCCTTCCTGCATTCTCTCCTTTGAGGCCTTCTTGTTAATTAGCTTCTTTTGGTTTGTGTATTTTAGCAATGGTAACCTTTAAGGACTAATATTTACTATAAGACAGTACATGTCATGTTTCCTTTCTGGGTCTGGATTATGTAATTCAGGATTATTTTTTCTCATTCCAGCCACATGCTGGCAAATTTGATGATGTCTTTGTTTTTAATAGCCAAGTAGTACTCTATTGTGTAAATCTATCATATTTTCTTTATGCAGGTGAGGGGCATGTAGGTTTGTATGTTTAGATTTTTCAAATCCTACTTACATAAGTGTTCTTAAATGCTTTAGCATTCTTTCAAGCCTACCACCCACCAAAGGTATGGAAAAGAAAGGTTATTAGGACACAGGAGAAGTGGACCTGTTTAGAAATAGTTCTTTGGGGGAAATTCCAATCTTTGTAGTCAAGATATCAGCAGTTCATGCTGCTAGGAAACCACTAAACACAAATCAGCAGCTTCAGTCCATTCCACTCTGAATACACCACACATGGATCAGCAGCAGCAGCTCGATCCAGGATAAACAAAGAGGCTCCATCCAATTGATGAGAGTTCATGGAAGTGACAAAAAAAAGCCACTGGACTATCAAGAGAGTTTCCTTGAGGAGGTACCCTCTATGATGTCATGATAAGCGAAGATCAGCAACACTGTGCAGAGACTAGTGAAGCAGTGCAAAGTAAACCAAAACACGACCCTTGTCCCACAGCCTCAGGTCATAGTTATATTCTTTCTAAACACCAGGTGTCCTTCCACAAGTCTGCTTCAACAAACATTCACGTGTTTTCTTTATCAAATCATCTCTCATTTGTGTCTGCTTCAGCAAGACATTCTTTCATGTGTCTGCTTTGGCAAACCTCTTTTTACCTATAAAGCCTCAGAAAACATTATGACACGACCCTTCAATGAAACCACAAATAACCACTTCATAGGTTGTTTTCAGTTTCTGGCTGTTATGAATAAATCTGCTATGAGCATAGGCGAGCAAATATTCTAGAAGTATGGTAGAACATCCTTTGTAGCCCACGGGTGGTAGAGATGGGTCTTGAAGTAGATCATTTTGGCCTATATTTAATCCTAAATATGATGTATTCTAGAGATCGACTTAGAATTTCACTCCCCTTTTATAAAATGTATCCATATTGAATAAATCTCTTTTTACTTTTCACTACTTATTTGCATTTTGGTGAGAAGTATGTGGTAAATTCCATTAGAGGACCTTTCCTTCAAATTCTTAGAGGCAACTAAAGACAATTTCTACAACATACATCATTTTGGTAATCTATTAGACGCCACTAATCAATGTTATGAAGAGAGGTTTTCCATGTGTAGAAATGTGGATGTTGTTAGATAAATCTTTGGCTCTTGGTGGGGAACACCACTAAATTCAGTGTAATTTCATTTTTATTATTTCTATATATAAGAACATTATAAATACAAAATAAAATAGTAACATTTAAAAATTTGGATAAGTAAAGAAATATTTTTAAATATTTACATATGCAGACAAACATTATTTTACCCTTCTCCCTCTTCCTCCATATTATATTTCCTATTCACTGCCGAGCTAAGTGTCCCCTATTCACTTGGCTTACTTTTTTTTTTTTTTTTTCATAGCATATGTTTCTGGGTGACAACCTTTTTAACATTCTTTTATTTTTAAAAACAATTTTTATTAGATATTTTCTTCATTTACATTTCAAATGCTATCACAAAGTCCCCTATACACTCCCACCCCCCTCTCTGTTCCTCAAGCCACCCACTCCTGCTTCCTAGTCCTGTCATTCCCCTGTACTGGGGCATATAATCTTCGCAAAACCAAGGGCCTCTACTCCCAATGATGGCCCACTAGGCCATCTTCTACATATGCAGCTAGAGATATGAGCTCTGGGGTACCAGTTAGTTCATAGTTTTGTTACTCCTATACAGTTGCAGACCTGTTCAGCTCTTTCTTTAGGGTAGGGAAGTTTGTTTTCTCCATCTATGGTAATTGAGAGTTTTGCTGGATATATTAGCCTGGGCTGGCATTTGTGTTCTCTTAAGGTCTATATGACATCTGCCCAGGATCTTCTGGCTTTCATAGTCTCTGGTGAGAAATCTGGTGTAATTCTTATAGGTCTGACTTTATATGTTACTTGACCTTTTTCCCTTACTGCTTTTAATATTCTATCTTTGTTTAGTTCATTTGGTGTTTTAATTATTATGTGTTGAGAGGAATTTATTTTCTGGTCCAGTCTATTTGGGTTTTTGTATGTTCATGGGTATTTCTTTCATTAGGGTCGGGAAGTTTTCTTCTACAATTTTGTGAAGATGCTTGCTGTCACTTTAAGTTGAAAATCTTCCTTCTCATCTATACCTATTATCCTTAGCTTCAGTCTTCTCATTGTGTCCTAGCTTTCCTGGATGTTTTGAGTTGGGATCTTTTTGCATTTTGCATTTTCTTTGATTGTTGTGTCCATGATTTCTATGGAATGCTCTGCACCTGAAATTCTCTCTTCCAACTCTTGTATTTTATGGTAATGCTTGCATCTATGGCTCCTGATTTCTCTCCTAGAATTTCTATTTTCAGAGTTGTCTTCCTTGTGATTTCTTTATTGTTACTGTTTCCATTTCTAGATCCTGAATGGTTTTGTTCAATTCCTTCAACTGTATGTTTTTGTTCTCCTGTAATTATTTAAGGGCCTTTTGTTTTTCTTCTTTAAGGACTTCTACCATTTTAGCTGTGTTCTCCTGTATTTTATTTATTTATTTATTTATTTATTTATTTATTTATCTATCTATTTATTTATTTATTTATTTTTTACTACTTTTATTAGATATTTTCTTCATTTACATTTCAAGTGTTATCCAGCTAGTTCCCTATATCCTCCCTCCTCCCGGCCCTGCTCCCCTACCCACCCACTCCCACCCCTTGGCCCCTGCGTTCCCCTGTATTGGGGCATATAAAGTCTGCATAACCAAGGGGCCTCTCTTCCCACTGATGGTCCTGTATTTTTTTAAGGGAGTTATTAATGTCCTTCTTAAAATCCCCTATCAGCATCATGAGATATGATTTCAAATTTGAATTTTGCTTTTTGAGATATGATTTTTTTATGTGTTGAGGTATCCAGGACTCGCTGTGATAGGTGTACTAGTTTCTGATGATGCCAAGTTGTCTTGTTTTATATTGGTAAGATTCCTGTTTTCCTTTCTCTATCTGGTAATCTCCGGTTTTAGATGTTTTTGCTGTCTCTGGCTGGAGCTTGTTCCTCCTGTGAGTCTGTAAGCTTGTGTCAGCACTCCTGGGAGACCAGCTTTCTTCTGGCAAGACAAGTGCACTGAGGGCTGTGGAACAGCCCCACCTCCTGGCTGCAGATGTAGGCCTGTAAGACTCTGTCTCTTCTGTTCTGTTGCTTCTGCAGCCTGTGGACTGGCTTTAGAGAGTCAATCAGAGAAAAAAATGGTGATTTCCCCTGACTTCTGGGGTCAGAGCACTCCCTGGAGGCATGCTCTCCTCTGGCAGGGAAGGAGCACAGAGGACTGAGAACCAGCCATACCTCTTGAGTGCACATGTAGGCTCATAGGACCCAGTCCCAGAATCTCTACATCTTCTGAGGCCTGTGCTTTCCTTAGTAGACCCACCTCAAAGAGTCACAGAGAGAAAATTGTGGAGTTGTTTGTTTGTTTGTTTGCTTTGCTTTGCTTTATTTTTATTATATTTTTGTTGTTGTTTTAATTTAGAAAAAATATTCAGGATAAAGACTGAAACTCTTAAGTTTATACATTGTTTTTACTGGACCTATAAATTCAAAACAAATGTCATACATATTACATTTTCTTGTCCTACTACTTACTACATGTTTGTGAATTAACATTTTAAATATTAAAATATTAGGGAAGATGAGTAACAATCTTTATGGCTAATATTTATTCTCTAGTATAATTCATATTCCCTTCTTTGTATTTTGGTTTATTTATTTATTTATTTACTTATTTATTTTTGAGACAGGGTTTCTCTGTGTAGCCTGGCTGTCCTGGAACTTACTTTGTAGACCAGGCTGGCCTCGAACTCAGAAATCCACCTGCTTCTGCCTCCCAAGTGCTGGGATTAAAGGTGTTTGCCACTATCGCCCAGCTTTTGCTTTATTTTAATTTAAAAGTCTTTTTTGCTAGCCAGCCTATATTCTGAATGAAGTTCAAATGCACTGAATACTTCTCTTAAATTGATAAAAAACACTATGCCATGGTACCTGACACTACTCAGATTTGCCTCAGCTGATATTGCACATAGGAATGTACCATTATTTTAGTCCTAGAGCAAAATTGGGAACCTGCCAGTTAGAAATGCTCATTAGGAAATGCATATTGTAGCATCAATACATTCATTCTATGAAACTGTCAAGTCGTATCATAAAGGCTTGAGTTTCTCAGATGCTTGAGTTATGATAACCACTTGATAGTTTAAGTAGTCTAATCAATGAAACAAAATTTTAATTAATTTGAATTGTTCTATAGTAGCTCTTTTTGTGTTAGGGAATATTTATTATAGTCTTTTTTATTAGATATTTTCTTCATTTACATTTCTATGGTAGCTCTTAAGCAACCAAATTTATTACAACAAATGATATTTTACCTAACTTAGTTAAACATTACTTTAATATATATATTGGAGATTTTTATAAAAGTAATATTCAGAATGAAGCATTCTGAGATGCCAAGTCCAAGGTAGTTGCTGCTGCTGCAGCTATGGTGTCAGTAATTAACACTGTGGACACCTTTCCTAAGAACCTGATTCATGATGCGCAGATGGACTATTATAGCACCTATCAACCTGCTCCTCAGATAGGCCCGACAAAATTTTTGATGTGTGAAATGGAGGGCAGATCCTCATCGCAGACCTCAAAGGACATGAGGGACCAGTGTGGCAAGTTTCCTGGGCCCACCCCATGTATGGCAATATCCTGACCTCCTGTTCCTTTGACCAGCAAGTCATTATCTGGAAGAAGAAAATAAAAACAGCACTTGGGAGACCTATGAACACTCAGGACAAGACTCCTCAGTGGACTCTGTTTACAATGACCTGGTCCTGGTCTGTGGGAGTTGGATGGGGCCACCTCACTGCTGACCTATACAGGAGAAGGCCAGTGGGAAGTGAAGAAGATTAACAAGGCTCACATAATTGATTGTAATGCTGTCAGTTGGGCACTGGCTGTTAGGCCTGGAAGCCTTATAAACCAAGCATCAGGATGGAAACCCAATTACATCACATTGAGAAGTTTGCATCAGGTGGCTGTGACAAGCTCATCAACCTGTGGAGGGAAGAGGAGAATGGCCAGTTGAAAGAGGTTCGAAGGCTAGAGGCACAAAGCAACTTGGTTCAAGACATTGCCTGCCTCCCCCCTCCATTGGCTTGCCCACCAGCACCATTGCCAGCTTCTCTCAGGATGGCCAAGTGTTTATTTGGACCTGCCATGATGCCTCAGGCAGTATGTGGTTACCCAAACTCCTATACAAGTTCAATGATGTTGTGCAGCATGTGAGCTGATCCACCACAGCGATCATCCTGGCTATGTCAGGTGGAGACAATAAGGTGACCCTGTGGAAAGAGTTGGTGTGTGGACAGTAGGTGAGCATCAGTGATGTCAACAAGAGCCAGGGTTGTGTTTTAGCCTCCATCACAGAGGGCCAACAGAATGAGCAGTGATAACACAGGCAGCAAGGTCTGCCTTTTACCTGTTCTGGAGCAACCTCCAAACAACCAGGAAGAAGAGTCTAGTGCTACCAAGATTCCACACCCAGGAGAGCCCACACATGCAGCACTGGGTGCTTCTCTGTTTTACTGGGATGCCATGTATTTAGTAATCTAATATCCATCTGAAAATATTCATGTAAGGAACAAATGGCTATTTTTTTTAAAATATTTTGGTCACTTCTTTTTCATTTTTATTGACAATTTTATTTATTTACATTTCAAATGTTATCCTCCTTCTCAGTTTCCCCTCCACTATCCCCCATCCTCTCCTCCCTCACCCTGCCTCCATGAGGGTGCTCCCTTACCACCCACCCACTCCTGACTCAGAGGCCTAGTGTTTCCCTATCCTAGGTCATCTAGCCTCCACAGGACCAAGGGGCTTCCTTCCCCGTGATGCCAGATAAGGCAATTGCAGGCTGTATCAGAGCTAATAAAATCATTGCATAGAGATTAAAAAAAAAGTAATATTCAAATAAACTAGGGAACTTGTTTCCAGACAAAACAGGACTTATGCACATTTGAACTCTTAGATGTGGCAGCATTCATAGGTTCTGCACAACTTTAAACCAGATGGAGTTTAAGAGCTAACAATAAGAAGTGGGAACTAGTTCCAACCCCTAAGCTAGAAGCTGTCTCCAATTATCATGCGCTTGCAAAGAAAAGAATTAATTCTTTCCAATGGAGTCTTACAGGCAATATTAACCACATTTATGTGCAGGCCCCATGCCCACCTGTAGGTGCATAACACAAAACGAATTAAGTGGCATTTTGTGTAGTTGTTTTGTTTGTTTGTTTTTGGTTTTGTTTTGTTTTGTTTTTGTTTATTGTCTCATATTGCTTTGTTAGGACTTTTTTTTTTAATCTTATTGGTCTTTTGCTTATACATTATATTTTCCCATCTTGTGATGTTTATGAAGTATGGTGGGTTTTTGTTTGTTGGTTTGTTTTTTTAATTTTTTGGGTGTGTTTTTGATGTGGTGTCCCTTCCCCACCAACATAGTTGGTGCAATTGACCAGAGCCATGCCGCACTCGATGGCATCCATTGTGTTGTTAACTAGGCTAGGTACCCTTGCAGCCAGGTTCTGCACGTCTCCTAGGTCACCCGGCTCCGCCCAGCTTACCAGAGGCCTACCTACGACCAGCCCACCTGCGCAACCTGAGAGATGTCACGAGAATTCAGGGTTCCCACCAAACTCCAGAACGTCTGCACAGAAGACTGGGGGCGGGGCTTCCCTTCCTTTATCCCTAAATGCTTGTCCACCATTAAACAGTAGTTCTAAGCAGAAGCAACCATGTAGCCTCGGAGACCTTCTTTCTTCCCCTACTCCCTTAATTTCATTTCAGCTTCGGGCCAATCCTCCAGGAACCCAGTCCACTGCGGGCAGTGGACCCCAACATGTTTTAATTGTTTGCCTGTTTATTTTCTAAAGAGTATGAAAGATCATGCACAAAGGCATGCGGTTCAATAAATTTGGAGGTTCTATGATTAGCTCTACCCCAGGAGCAGACTGCTCATTCTTATATGAACAGAAAATGAACGAATGAAAACTGAAAAATATCAGTGAGTTTCAAAAGTCAAATACCACTTGGTAAATAAATAATTTTTTTTTTTAATTTTAAATCCTTGGATAATCATCCAGTGATAGGTAACCATTCCATGGTGCAAATGATTAAGATAGAAAATGAAAGGTATAAAAAATCTTAAAATTAACAAAAAAACATGCCTTTCAATAATACTATAATATTTCTAGAATAGTTTATTTTGGAAAATTAATTTCCTCTCAAGCATTTTGAGAACCTTCAATTGAAAAAGCAAAATTCATATAACTATTACAATATTAATAAATTTTGAAAATTTATCAGTATTCATAGAAAATGCCTTCTTTTTTCTTTTTTTCTTTATTTTTTTATTAGATATTTCATTCATTTACATTTCAAATGCTATCCCCAAAGCCCCTTTACCCTCCCCCACTCTACTCCCCAACCCACTTACTCCTGCTTCCTGGAACTGGCATTCCCCTGTACTGGGGCATATGATCTTTGCAAGACCAAGGGCCTATTCTTCCATTGTCATTAAACAAACATCACTTGGAGTAGAAAATAATATCAGTTAGTGAATTTTCTGTGCTTCACTTTATAAACTTAGAACACTAAATATTTCATAAATTAATTGCTGGCAGAATTATAATGAAGTTATCAATACTAAAGGCAATAAACAAACTCAGATTCTTCACACAGATGTTGAAAATATATTTTCCTGATGTGACACTTCTATGGTTATATGTTGTTTATTTCAAAAGTATAGGCTAAGATTCTTGTAAGCATCCTCAAATTATTTTAAACTTTTAAGACAGAAAGTAGGAGAATCTATCAATATATATATATATATATATATAGATAGATAGATAGATAGATAGATAGATAAAAATATAAACACAGAATTTAGTATAAATTTAGTATTCAGTTATTGTTCAACCCAATTACAACTATTGGAATGTGGAATGTGAGCTTTTCAAATATATGTAGTTCCATATATATTCATAGAGAAATCTAAACTTTAAGTATTGTCACATTCTATTTTAATTTTTTTATTAATCATTACATTTACAAGAATTAATGTTTCTCTAGGGTATGTTTGATAAACTTCCCTTAGTCTGTAAATCATGCTTATAGTGCTAAGAAAAAAGCAACTTTAACTATATAAAGGCAAACACAAAACATGGGATGTTTAAAACATACTTTTAATTTTATAATGAATAACTTATAGTATATCTTAAAATGCAGTTAATTACTGAGTGTATATGTATAAAAGAAGAAACCAAGACATGATTTGCCAACACTTTTGAATGTTGTATTAATAAGAACATCAGTGATTTCTCAAATGCTCAATTTGGCTTTACAAAATTCAGTTCCATCAATATTATTACATATTTTATATGTCTAACTAGCACTCCAGCTTGCATATACACAGCATTTCATTTATGGTCTCATCATTGGATATACAACTGAGTTAATTCCACAGCTAAGTAATGGAAAATAATGTTATAGTGAAGAGGCTATGAGGGTTGATCTTTTTTGAGGAAGTTACTATCAAATACATTCTTCTTCACTTGTTAAGCAGTTAATACATAGCTCCAGCATTCGGTTCATGTCCTTTGATTATATATTAAGAAGTTTTATAACTGGGTCATTTTATTTAAATGTACCTGCCAGATTGCTTACATTAACAATGCATGTACTAGTTATATTATCACCAATGGTAAATACAAGGTCCTCTCTCGTCACATCCTTGGCAACATTTATTTTAGAAATTTTTATTAAAATTACTAAATTACAGCTTAATATAATTTATAAGTTGAAAATAAAGAAAAATGTTTGGTTTCAAAGAAACCTGGGACAAATGGCTATCTGACCAACTAACTTACAGAAAATCCATTTTGGAATGAAATCTATACTATTAGAAATTCGAGAATTTATTTGTGAATTTTCTTTTTATAAAATTGTTTGAAAAGTAGAATGTGGAAATAAGTCTGTCCTTGGGAGTTAGAAAGAAATCACAAATTATGTTCACTTATTTTTCATTCATTATCGTTCGAACTTAAACTAAACTTTTCAATCCTGTCTTCTCACAAAACTAACTTCTAAACAATGTTTCTGTGATCACACATTTGAGTCAGAGAGAAAAAAATTTGGTACAGGTATAATTTGTTATTCATATAAAAGTTAGAAAGGCACAGTTTTACAAAATAGGCCTTCAGGTTTTATTATGTAAACAGGAATTTTTTTTTTTTTGCAAAATTGTAATGATTAGATCGTACTTGTGTACGTCAGCATTAATAGAGACAGAACTAGAGTATATCCTAATTTCTGCCTTCAATGCAAAATTCTGCAGAGAAGAAAATCTGAACAAAACCTGTGAGGATTCAGATCCTAAAATATATGACGTTATCCATTTATCCATCCTCAAAAAAATGTCTGGCTTTTATTATTAGGTTACAATGGATCAAGATTTGTGTTCACACTAATGTTGCCCTCATTTCCATTTATATTAAACTGGTATTTGTTTTTTTAAAGGAGGCACATGAATGAACAGAGCCTTCCACAATCTCTGTTTGTTCAGCTTGTAACATGCACAATAGCAAATTCAATCTTGTTAAGAGGCTTATTCCCCCATTGTAGAAGTTACTTGAATTGCAAGAAAGTTTGAATTTACATAGATTGTGTGCTAGTGTGAAAGAATGATTTGAAGTTTAAAAGAACATTTTTCTCTCTAATAAATTGCTTATGATTCTGTAATTTCAACAATCATTTGCCCATGCTAGTACTCAAGTGAGAGAAAAAAAAAAATCTTTATTTAAACATTAGGAAGGTTGAGTTCATCTGAAATGCCAATTAGATAAGACTTTGAAACTCAAGGACAATTTTTTATTCAGTCAACTTTGAAGCAAAAAGTTATTCATTTGATGAAGTACAATTTGGTTTAAATTGGCCAAAAAGCAATGGGGTCAGAGTCAGAAAATTCAATTCGTTTGAAATTCTATTTTAACATATTTGTAGGTATTTTACTAAGGATCATTTAACCTATATTTGCTAAAAGAAAAAAATGAATTCTCATCAACCAATTCATCAAAATAAAATTTTTGAACAAAATTATTTTTTGTATCTGAAATTGATATTATTAGTATATAGTGATTACTATAGTATATAGTGATTACTATATTTATTACAGGCTATTAGCAAATGTATTTGTAATAACTTCCATTAGTCACTGAAGGGGGAGTCTCTGAAACACGCAGAAAAAAATACACCCAGTTAAACATACAATGAGATTCACAAACATTCAGAAAAATAGAATAAATAATTACAATTTCACATAAGGCCTAACACAGAATGTGGCCTTCAGAAGTCCATTTGCTTTCCTACTGATCAGATACTTTTAGTGTTTTGTTTTGTTTTGTTTTGTTTTGTTTTGTTTTTTTCTGTTTTGTTTGTATGTGTGTGTTTTAATGAGGAAACAATTAAGATAATACATACCATGTATAAAAAGTTCAAAGACCAGTAAAATTATTAGGAAAACCACATTTTTTTCATTGAAATCTGCATCAAATATAAAACAATACTCAATGTCTGTAACAGACACATTAATTTTGTCAAAAAACTAAAAAAAAAAAAAAACCAGGACAACAAAAAGGACATATATGATTGCAGAAATTACTCAGTTATTAAGAGCATTGAATATTCTTCCAGAGGACCTGGTTTCAATGTCCAGTGCCCACATGACAATTTACAATTCTCTGGAACTTTAGTTCCAGGGGATGCAATATATTCTTCTGGATTTCTCCAACAAAATACTTATAAACACTGATAAACATAAAATGAGATCATAAGACAATTTTTTAAAAGATCATGTTATAATATATGGAAATAAGATTGTGTTTTAAAGCTGCAAGATTTTGGAAAGAAGCGTAAAATAACTCACTAATGTTGCATTTCAGTACATTCACAGTATTAACAAATTATAAAGTAAAAATTATGATGAATAAAAGAATCAATTAATTTGATGCTATATTTGAAAACATATATGATTAGAGAGCATTACTAAAATTAGAAAAAGTTATATACTTTTGCAATGTAGCTCCGAAATATATATCCAGAAAAGAATAATAAAGATATAAGAAGACTTAATTGAAGCCAGCCATGGTGGAATACATATGGAATTTCAGCACATCAGAGGATAAGCAGTGAATTCATTCAAGTTTGACGCTACCATGTTCTATATAGTGAGTTTCATATCCTCTGGGACTACCTGTCACACACACACACACACACACACACCCACACACACACTCATTCAATCAATCAATCAATCAATCAGATAATTTAAACACTTTGAATACACTAAAATGACATTTAAAAAAATAAAACAAAGTCATCAACTTGAAAATGCAAACCCCATAATTATATGTTTCTATATTTCTGTTAGAATACTGGAGCTCAGCTGGCTCCTCTGTATTTCATCTTAATTCCAGGATCCTAGTACATAGTAAGATTTCCACTACATTCTGTGTAAATTTACTTGAAAAGTAAGTAATTCTGGGGAGATATGTGTCAGTCGAGTGCCTGTTCTACAAGCATGAGTGCCTGTTTTGTTACTGACCTTTGTCTTCTGGTAGCCAGCATTTTACTTTCTCATATCTGGAATGAGCCAGCTCAGTTACAGGTTGGTTTTCCTAAGTTCTATTTCTAGGGTATGTGGCAGGTGATTTTAGCAATAGGTTTGTACTGTATGGTGGACAATTGACTTTGTTATTTAGTGAGCCTCTGGTCACTATAATTCTTACTCTCCATAGATGTTTTACCTGGTTTTATTAAAACTCTTGGATTTTTAACAAAAATTCTAGTTCTAGGTATGGAATGTCCACTATGCATCTACACCCATTTGCTCACAACCACTGTTAAATTAATTTTGAGGGGAGTCAATTTCCTCTTTGGTTCTTGTAACACCAGCACATGTATGGTTGTATGGTGTACACACATACACACATACACACACACATACACAGAACCAGGCACACATGTATACATAGAAACAAATACATTATATATATATATATATATATATATATATATATATATATATATATACACACATACATACATATATCATGTGTTTGTGTGTGTGTGTGTGTGTGTGTGTGTGCTTGCCTGTGTGTGGAGGGGCTTAAACAGATGCAGACTGAGACTGTAATGACAGAATTGAACCTCCAGGTCATTAATTTAGGAAGACCTGTGGGAATGTTTTACATTTTGAGCTCATTCAGACACACAAAATCTCTAGTCACTGAGAATGATGGACTGTCACTTATCTGTAACCTCAGAAATTAGGAGGCAGAAACAATGCTGTCTGGCTTAATAAAACTAAGTTTAAAATTAAGGAGAAAGCAACGAAAGAAAACACCAGGTGTCCATCTCTTCTGCTACATATATAGACACACAAACAGGCATGCATACATACCTCAAAATCTGTCATTATCTTTAACTCGATCTTTGGAAATAATAAGAATAATATCATTCAAATGCATCCTCCATAACAGACATCCAAAATGAAATCTTATCACAGTGAAGAAATGTTACTCTATAACTTTTGTGCTTGTGCATGAATGTTATAATGTATTACACAATTTATCTTATAAGCAAGTTACATAAATGCAAGTATAGTTGGAACATGAATAAACAGGATGGTAATTTAAACAAACTGCTAAATACAAGTAGGGAAGCCTGTTCCTCCTCTTCATTATATATTACACACACATACACACACACACACACACACACACACACACACACACACAAGTTTTATGACAATAATTCTCACTCTTTTGCTCCAGAGTCTCTCAGTTTTTCAGTGTAAGATCCAGAATGAGGGAGGGGAAGGTCATTGTTTGGAAGTAGACTAATTTTTTTTTCTCAGAAAAATAATGACTAGATGCAATCTTGCAAAATAAACTGGAGGTGGCGGATGTCTAAATCCTGGTAACAATAAAAGAGCTTAAACAGATGTAGCTTGTAATGACAGAATTGAGCCTCAAGGTTGTTAATTTAGAAAGACCTGTGGGAATATTTTACATTTTGAGCTCATTCAGATACACAAAATCTCTAGTCACTGAGAAAGAAATTGTCTTACTTTATAAACTTAGGATTTTTATATCCACTCATACAGAAAGGAATATATGGCTTAAGCTTTCACTTGAGTAATTATAGTAAGCTGTAATATTTTTCAACCATTGTGCATAAATCATAACTGAAAAAGCAGTAAAATTTTAGTCGAGACTACATGAAAATTACCTTTAAAGTATTTACACTATCAATGCATATAAATTTGGAGAGTATTTTTTATCTTATTTTCGTGTATAATGTTATTTAAAAAGCTTCTCTATAAATAATGCATTGCTGAATATATCCTATTATCAATGAGCATGTGTGTGTTCAATATACTTCAGGATGCAAGATTCAGCTATAGAGAGGTTTATGAGTACATTAAAAGCTTTATATTTAAAGATTAATTTATCTTTATTTTATGTGTATGAATCATTGGCCTTCATGTACATAAATATGCTGGATACATTTGTAGAAACTGCAAAAGTCAAAAGTATTCACTTGATCCTCTGAATAGCTGTAACTCACAATATGGGTACTGGAAGCTGAACGCTGGTCTTCTGCAAGAGACCTCTGAGCCATTTTGACAGCCCTATTAAATTTTAAAATTGAAGATAACAAAGATAATCTATAGCAAAACAAGAGATGTATATGTAGAACAAATAACTCTTTAAAATGTTTGTGAATTTTTCCTCTGTGTATGTTTGTTTGTGTGAGAGAGAGACAGAGACAGACACACACAGAGACATAGAGAGAGAGAGACAGAGAGAGCTTGTGAGAGAGAGAGATGGGGTGGATGTTAGAAGACAATTAGGGTCTTTCCTTCCACCTTAATGATGAAGACTATTTTAATGTATAAGCCACTTTGTATATTCCATTTGAGCCAGCCCATAAATTTCCAGACAATTCTCTGATGTCCACCTCCCATAGGAATATTAGGACTGCCATTATTAAATAATACTTACCCTTTTATGGGTTTTGTGGTCAGAAGCTATTATCAAGCTTGTATGACACCTTTTTCTGTTTGTTTCCTGTCACTGAACTTAAGTAATCCTTTTAGTAAATGTGTGTAGGTGTGAGTATGGAAGCTAGAGGAGAGGGTCAGATATCATCCTTAGGAACCCTGTCTATCTCTTTAGAGAGAGCATCTCTCATTTAGCTGAACTTCACAACTGTGCGGTACTGGAGGATCATGTTGCAGACATTTTCCCACTTCAGCCTCCCTACTGCTTTGACTACAAGTATACATCACCATAGCCAGCATTGTTATTTGAGTTTGGGATATGAAACTCATATCTCCCTGCTAATAAGATAATCAATTTATAAACTTTACAGTCTCACCAGTGCCAATGTTAATTAACTTTTAATTATTAGGCATGTTTTCCAGAAATGTTAAAATTGTAATGATAACAATTATAAACAAGGTAACTTGTAAATATTACATATAAAATAAGAAATAAACTCAAAAGAAGTCTCTGCTTTAAAGTTCCAACTAAGAGAATAAAATAACTTAGTATTAGTTAAAAATATTCACTATATATCTATTAAGAAGGATATAGGATAGATTTATTTCAAGTGGAATAATCATTCATAAAATAATTATTTGGACTAATAATCATCATATTTTTATTTATTCATTATTTTTAGCATTGTGGCAAATTCATATATAATACTTCATTTAATAGCTAAAGTCATTAAATAACATATATAACATTTTATATCATTAGGAGATTTATTCTAAAACATGATAAATAAATTTTCCAAATTAAAACAAGCATTTAAAAAGATCCCATGGAAAATAAAGGCACTTTACACTATATTTATATTTTTATCTTAGACTGCAATGCTTGAAATAATGTATTATGCATTAGACAAACATTTTTATGTCTCCTTTATTAATCTATGTTCAATTCAATTATAATCGAACTGTCCTGGAAATCTGAGGAGAAGTGTATTTTTAGACATGCAAAAGTTATGAAGTTATGATAATATTGTAGACATACCAGCACTACCCTCCAAAAAAAAACCTACATAAAATCAGAGTAAGACAAAACTGATTATTTCAAAAAAATATTAGAATAATAGTTTCAGGAGCTCAATAATGTATTGCTAGGATACTTAAAATGTACAAAGATAAAGATACTCAAATACGTAGAAAAAGTTAAGCAAAATACAGGCCTGGCTACATATAAAAACATCATGAAAAGAAATTAAAACAAAGAGAAAAAGAATATAAGAATATATATATGTGTGTGTGTGTGTGTGTGTGTGTGTGTGTGTGTGTAATGAAAGCTGAACTCAAGCTTTCATGATTCTAGGTTATGTTTAAAATAATAAAAATAAAATAAACCTGAGAATCTACAAAGTAGAAGTATATAAGGTAGGATTTAAATGTATTAATAATTAATTAAATGAAATTCTATTAGAAAAAATTCCTTTACTATGATGACTGACACTGTCTTCCATGTCTACTTGGCTATTCAAGTTGTTTATATAAGCAGTGATGATTTTCTCATGTTATTTGCCTTTATAGAAGAGTTGAGAGTTTACCTTAAAATTTTAATAACATTTTTTTGATTTGTGTTTTAAAGACTTGACCATATTATTTCATTCATAGGCTTTTATTATGCATATATGTACATTGATTTTTAGATGTCCATAGTTTTTTATGTGTGGGAAATTTTCAGGTATAATTTTTGTTGAAGGGAAATACTGACAAGGCCTCCCCCTGGTCAAATTATTGCAGGCCACTAAGCAATTCTGAGAGCTAGAGAAACAGTCTTGCCTAGGGAAGATAACAATTCTTTTGCCAATACCAAATGCATGTCCCTGAAAACATATGTGTGCAAGTAACATACAGACTTATCAAGTTGCATTTAATTATTTAGAAATTTATAAACAATTAAAGAAAAGAATGCATATGAAATTGTGCAAGGATAGTACACAGGAGGTCTTAGATGGAGAAAAGCCTACATCTAAATAATACAATTTTACCATATTCTCAAGATTTATTTAAAAATGACATATTTTTTAAAAATTATCTAAAAAGTATAATTATAAATACATCAGAACTAAAATCTGATACTCATGACCTTATACAATCAGCAGGAATGGATCTAAGTGGCATGTTTGTTTTTGACTTAATAATGTGTGATTTCAGCATCCAACTCTCACCATTATGTAGGTTGTCCAACCTGAAATAAACACATTTGTATTAAACTGACATACAGATTTTTTTTTTACTGTACCATAGTGATTTAATGACAATGGTCCCTTTGGATTCATATACTTAATGTGTGGTTATCAGTTTATGGACAGATGAGGATGAATTAACAGGTATGGGTCATTGACTTCCCCCTTATGATCTCACCCTCCCAGATTCCCTCCCCTTAGCCTTCTTCTTATTCTTTTCTGAGAGAGTAGAGACCCCTGAGTATCCCCCGTCTCAGGAACACCACATCTTTGCAGGGCTATGCGCTACTTCTCATGCTGAGGCTAGAGAAGACAGCCAAGTTACTGGAACAGATTCCACAGACAGGCAACAATTTTAGGAATATTCCCTGCTCCAGTAGTTCATAACACACATGAAGACTACTGCAAATATGTGGGGTAGGGCGCTAGGTTCAACCTCTATATGTTCTTTGATTGGTAGTTCAGTATCTGAGAGATCCAAAGGGTCCAGGTTAGTTGACTTTGTTGGTCTTCCTTCTGAGGTTCTCAATCCTTCTCCCTAATTCCTCCTTTAGAGCCACAAAGTTCCATCCAATGTTTGGCTATGGGTCTCTGTATCTGTCTGAGTTAGCTACTTGGTGTCTCAGAGAACAATCATGCTAGGCTCCTGTCTGCAAGCATAACAGGATAGCATTAACAGTATCAGGGATTGGTGCTTGCCCATGGGATATGTCTCTAGTTTGGCCAATTCTTGTTTGGCCATCCCCTCAATCTCTGTTCCATTCCCTGTCCCTCCATTTCTTGTAGTCAGGATACATTTTATGTCAAAAATTTTGTGGGTGGGTCAATATCCCTATCACTACACTAGGGTTTCTGCCTAGCTGTAGGAACTGGCCTCTTCAGGTTCTATATCCCTACTTTTATGAGTCTTAGATAAGCTCATCCTCATCGATTCTTGGTAGACTCCCTATTGATAGGTCTCTGGCACGTCCTTGAGATATCCACAATCACCACCCCTGTCAGCTGTAGATTTCCCTTCATTCTAATGGCCATCTTTCCATCCCTTGTCTCTTTCCACACCTGATCCTGAACACACCCCCATTCTGCTTCTCATCCCCTCTTCCACCCAGTTCCATCCTCCCATCTGCCTGCTATGTATGACTTTTATTACCCCCTGTAAGTGATATTCAAGCATCTTCACTTGGGCCTTCCTTCTCTTTTAGCTTCTTTGGGTCTGTGGAGTATAGCATAAGTACTCTGTATTTTATGGCTTATATCCACTTCTAAATGAATACATACTGTGCATGTCCCTTTGGGTCTTTGTTTCCTCACTCAAAATTATATTTTCTAGTTCCATCCATTTGCCTGAAAATTCATGATGTCTTTGTTTTTAATAGCTAAATAGTATTCCATTGTGGAAATGAACCACATTTTCTAGATCTATTCTTCAGTTGAGGGACATCTGGGTTGCTCTCAGTTTCTGGCTATTATAAATAAGACAACACCTGAAGCTTTCAGTCAAACATAGCAATGTGAAAGTGGCTTTGTGGAATTTAAAGATGAAACATTAAGGGAGATTAATGATTGATGTGGGAAGGCCCATCATACTGTCTGTGGTGACACCTTGTGCATGGTTTCCTAGGTCATCTAAGAAACCAAACTAAGCAAACCAGAAAGAAAAAGCCACAGAATAGCTTTCCTCCAATGCTTGTGCCTCTGCCCCTGCTTGAAATCCTGTCCTAAATTCCCTTATTGATCAGCAGTGAGCAGAATGTAAAACAAATACATAATTTTTCTCCTAAGTTGCTTTTGTTCAATGTTTTATCATAGAAACAGCAAATAAACTCAATGTGAAACTTTCAAAGCATAAATATATTACTAAAATAAAAAAACTACACCCCTAAGTAAAATTAACATAGAGATTCATACAGTACTCGATCCAACAAATATAGAATACAAAATCAGAGAAAATTAAGCTATTTCTTCTAAAATGAAGTTCATACTAGCTCACAAAGCAAGTCATAATAAGGGCAAATAACTAAATTTGTTTCTAGTATTATATCAGGACATGAGTAGTACCAGTGATCACTGCCAATAAAACTAGTAAAACAATACAAATAATTGAAACTTAAACAATTTACCTCTGAATGAACAGTGGATCTTTGATGGATTCTGGAAGGAAATTTAAAAGTTCTTAGAACCAAATGAAAGCAAAAGCCAATAAACAAGTACTTCTGGGTTATTGCTATATCAAATTCAATAGGAAAGTTTGTAGTCATAAATGATTCTATTTTTAAAAAATTAAAATAAAAATGAATAATGCACTCATTAACCTCAAATTCTTAGCAAAATAAGATCAAGCGAAACCAGTAAGGAATACCTCAAAAGATCAAATAAGAGGACAAAAATTAATTGAATAGAGATAAAAGAACAATAGAATCAGTGAAAAACTTCCAAAAAGCTAAAGAAAAATAATATTATCAAACATCTATCCAAATATCTATTAAAATAATTTTAAATTTTTCTCAAATAAAATTATAAATGAGAAATAAGTAGTTAAATTTAAATTATATCTATAGGATCACTAGGTAAATTTATACATAAAAGTTTGACAATCTAGAATAAACTTATATAATCTTAGTACACATGATTTATCAACATTAATTATATAGACAATAAATAAGCATATGGAAATAATACAACGTAACCAATTTGGTTTTTTTTTCATGAGTTATTTATATATGCTCATTGATAAATGTGATCCATCGCTTTAAAACACATGAAGGCAAAAATTGCATGGCTACTTAGAGAAAAGGCCTTTGATAATGCTCAATGAATCTTCCTATAAAATCCTTTGAAGAAACTCGTAATAGAAAGAACCTATTTCAGCACAATAAAGTATATATACAAAATGAAAAAGGAAAGGAATTTGTCTTATCTTAATATTCATAGTCAATAGAGTGTTTGAAGTCTTAGCAAAAACAATAAGACAAGAGAATGAAATACAGATATGGATAGGAAAGGAAGCAGTAAAAGAAAGTGCAGATCGCATGCTCTTATACTTAACAGACACTCAAGACTTCAATAACAACAACAACAAAGCCTAGATATGATAAATACTTTCAGCAAATTAAAAAAAAACAGAAAATAAACAAAGAAAAGTCACTAGAGATAGTTGAATGTCAGTAGGATATGCTGAAGAACCAGATGTAGGTTGATCATGAGAAATCAGTTGAGTTTGCTTATACTAGTAGTAAATTTCCAAGAAGAAATGAGGAAAAATAAATGCTATTCGCAATGGTTTAAGCATCAGAAAAACATCTAGGAATAAGTTTAGCAATGGAAGTTCAAATTTTATCCAATGAAAATTTCAAGACATTAAATATTTAAATGGACTGAAGATCGTGGTATGATTTCTCATGATCATAGTGCAGCAAAATCAATAGTCTAAACTTGTCTATTTTATATAAAACAATATGCATTGAATTCAATCCCCATTAAGATCCAATCATGTTTTATGCAGAACTAGAATAAAATCAATTAAAATTTCATTTTGAAACAAATTAAGTAAGTGAATAAATAAATAAATTAATTAATTAATAGCCAAACTTGTCCTAAGAAGTGAGAGCATTACTGGATGTACCCCAATATAGGTTTTAAAATTATACTTCAGATGTCTAATAATGCAAAGGATGGTACTAGCACAAAACAGTCATGTTGCCCAATGGGATGTAATAGAGAATATAGTTATCAGCCTGAAATGCACAACTACCTAATTTTTGACAAGGACATTGATATAAAACTTGAAACTTTGCAATTGCAAGATGACCCCTTCAAGATATAGCTTTTTCCTATATCTGAAGAGGAACACACTAAATCATTTTCTAAATTCAAAGTAAGGGTTACATGAAAACCTTTCAAAGAAAAGGAAATAATTACCAAAGTGAAGAAACAGTCTGCAGAATAAAGGAAAATACTTTACAAACTATATTCAGATAGAGATAATTATATAGAGTACCACAAATTTAAATGTCCAAAAAACGTCATAGCCTAGGTGAATAAATGGGCTAATATATTAAACATATAGTTCTAAAAAGAAAAATATTAATGATTCATGAGGATTTGTAAAATGTCTGGCATTTTTATACATCAAGAAAACACAAATTAAAAGTGTTTTGAGATTTCTTTTCACCTCATTCAGAAAGGATATCATTAAGGAATCAAACACAAGAAATACTGAAGTGATGTAAGATATACCTCCTTTTGTGGGAGAATAAAGGAGGATGACTAATTGAAGTTATTGTAGAGGTTCCAAAAACAAAACAACAACAACAATAACCTTTGAAAACATGAAGACCAATAATATTTTACTCAAGTGGACCAAATGACTACTTACTTATATTATTCTAAGAAAACATGCCACACAGATACTTAAATTTAAAGATTTGTTGGCACATTGCCACACAGATACTTAAATTTAAAGATTTGTTGGCACATTGTTACTGATTAATTTAAAAGTTGACTATGAAGCTCTGTATGACAATCATTGGCTATCAGGTATAATACTCTAGATTTAATGACTGGTATTACAAATATAAAATAATTGAAGCATTTCAAATAATAAATTACATTAATGAAGAAAAGTTAATCTACAGTGTTTTTAAATGGTGCAAATATATAATAGAATACTTCTTTTAAAAGGAGGAATTAGATGGATATTTTGCATTTTCTGAAGATTTCAGCATGTAGTAAAAACAATGCCACAAAACAGCAATCTAAAAACAATTACCCAATATAAAATGTTGGGGCATTTCATTGATTTGAAAAATAATGTGGCAAAACTTTTGATAATTATTTACTTATTGATCTGTTAATTTCTATAATGTGTACTAACTCGAACCAGCAAAATATCAAAAACACAGGAAGCTGATATCATAGACCACAATGAGCTTTTCAATTTTCTTTTAATAAGAGTGAACTTTACACATAAGATGATACAGTCTTCCAAACACCACATTAATCAACCAAGTTATTATTCATCTCACAGCTCCATAAGCTACAGGAGAAATTGAATATAACTGTGAAAATACTACTTTAAAAATTCCCCATCGGAAAATGTAAAACAGAGAAGGAGTTTAGTATGTTGAAGACTCAAAGGTAAAAAATATTTTGTGTGTGTGTGTGTGTGTGTGTGTGTGTGTGTGTGTGTGTGTAGACAAATATTTGCCACAGGTTCAATATTTTTCTTTAATTACTATTGTGTACTGTACACAATAGTAGGTATAGTGTGTATTTGAAAGTTACATAAAAATAAGTGTGTATAAAAAGTACTAGCATGAGTATAAGAAATACAATTTTAAAATTTCCTCTTTTTTATTAACTGCATATGGTGGCTTCAGTATGCCTGGTCTAGGTAGTGTGTGGCAGTATTAGGAGCAATAGCCTTGCTGTAGAATGTGTGGCCTTGTTGGAGGAAGTATGTCACTATGGGAGTGGGCTTTTCGACCCTCCTGCCTGGAAGACAATCTTCTCTGGGTTGCCTTCTGACCAAGATGCAGAAATCTCAGCTCCTTCTCTAGTACTAAATCTTCTTGGACCTGCCTGGAGGCTGCCCTACATCTTGCCATGATGATAATGGACTGAACCTCTGAGAGTGTATATCAGTCTCCATTAAATGTTGCCCCTTTTAAGAGTTGCCTTGGTCACTGTTTCTTCACAGCAACAGAAACTCCAAGACAGAAGTTGGTACCAGGGACTGGGGTATTATTGTGACAGGCCTGATGATTTTTTTTTTTTTCAGAGGAATGTGAATTTGGGGACTTTCAATTTGGAAATGAATGGGTTGATTTAAGTGGGACTTAATGGGCCATCCTTGTGAAAATATGTAAGATGGTGGTGCTGAGGGTGATTGGAACTGTGGAGGCCTTCTGGCTCAAGAAGTTTCAAAGAACAATTTTAGTATGGAGTGTTTGTGTGACATTTTGGTGAAGAATGTGGTGTGGCTGCTTTTTGCTAAAGTAAACAGATTTCAATTAATTGCATTGACAAAGAAAATATCAGAAATGTCCAGCATAGACTTTATCCTCTAGTTCATTCTCATGAAGAACATTCTGATCAAGCATAGAAAGCTTAGAAAGGGAAAATACAAAATGTATGGTTCAACTAATAAAAGGATACCAGGAACTACAAAGGAGCTAAATCCTATATTTGAGGGGATGAAGAGATTAAGGAAGTAGTAACTTTGGGGCAAGACCCCACCCAGCTAAACCTAGTGTTTATGCATTTGCAGTGGAACAAAGAATGGTTATATCATGTTAGGCATCATAATTATTTGATTATTTTTTTCATTTGGACTTTTAATCTGAAAAGAACTACAATTCAGTAATGAAGGGCACATGTGTGATCCAGATCTTGAGTCATGAAGACACAGGCTATTGATTAGGATTTTGAGGAATTGTGGCCATGAAAAGTTTAGGCCCAGGCATAGTGATACATACTTTTAATCCAAGGAGACAGAGGCAAACAGATCTCTGAGTTCAAGGTCAGTTTACAGATTAAGTTCCAGAACACCAAAGCTAAGGCAGTGAAGGATATAATAGATCAAGGAGGTCTTTTTCTAGCCCCAGCAAGCAGCAGAACTTGGTAGCATCAGCCATGTGTGTCTGAATTTAGAGTCAAGAGTAGAAGGGCTACTTGGACAATTGATACTGGTTAGTTGGAGCTAAGAAATTTGTAGTGATTAAGAAGAGAAACAATAATATGAACTAACCAGAACCCCCAGAACTCGTGTCTCTAGCTCCATATGTAGAAGAAGTTGGCCTAGTCGGCCATCATTGGGAGGAGAGGCCCCTTGGTACTGCAATCTTTATATGCCCCAATACAGGGGAATGCCAGGGCCAAGAAGTGGGAGTGGGTGGGCAGGGGAACAGGGCAGTGGGAGGGGGAAGGGAACTTTCCGGATAGCATTTGAAATGTAAATTAAGAAAATATCTAATAAAAACATTGGAAAAAAAAGAGACCAGTATTACTGAGGTAAAGTCTTCTGTGAAGTGTTTTCTGAAAGCACAAAATAGTTGTTTCAGAGATTAACCAAGGTTGTACTGAGATGCCAAATCTTTTAAGTTCAGACTTCATTTTAGAGAACTTGACCTAAGTTTGAACTCAGGTAAACTAGCAGGCTGGTACCTAGCATTAGCAATGACATTTGGGGCTCCCCCACCAAAACAGTGGGGGAAAATTGCATGACAGTGGTACATTGGGAGGGGGGCACAGGGCGAAGACCCTGCTGTGAGTTACATCAGATTGGCTAATGACTGTCTTTTTGAGGATCACTAACAGTTCCCTGGAACAACAGTACCTCATGCTACAGATGGATTTGGTAATATGTAAGAATCACCCACGAGGTACTGGGTTTGAAGGCATGAAGGGGTCATGGAGAGCAGCTGCTGCTTGACTATGTGAGGAACCAGGAAAGGTCATTGTTGAAGGTGCAGGATTAGTTGCAGTTGCTGGCATTGTACTGAAGGTGTCATGCAAAGAAGTGGAGGTTTGGCACCATGAAGAGAGCCTATGTGAGGCTACTTACTGGTGAAGCCCACTCACAATGGAAGACCAGAGTACTGCAAATGCTCATCAATACCACGAGCACCAATAGAGTGGAGTCAACTAGAAGCTAGACAGTGTATGAGACCAGAGCCTGAGATATGACCTTTAGAGGAGTCCAGAAGATCAAGTGTGGATTCTGGACACTGGAACAAGAAGCTGTATAGCTGAAGCTGTCTTGGATACTCCAAGATGTTAGAGATGCCAAAGCCATGGGATACCTACTGTGTAAATAATCTGTTAACAGTGAGGGGGAACAGCTGAAAAGAAAGAAATTGTTGCAGTAAAAATAGATGAAGGTAGTTGGATATATGAAGGATCCTTTCATGGAGTTACAGATTTTGAAGTTTGCCTAGATGATTTTTTCTTTTTTTTTTTTTTTGACTTCGCTTGGTCCAGTATTTCCTCACTATGATGTTTCATAATGGTAATGTAGAATTTAGAATCCTGTGATGTTGGAAATGTGTTATCTACCTGCTTCTGCCTCCCAAGACATGGGATTAAAGGTGTGTTATCTGCTTTTATATTTTGATTTTTTATTCTATATTTTCTTTATTTACATTTCAAATGTTATCACCTTTCTGGTTCCCCTCTGGAAAACCCTATTCAAACTCCCTCTTCCTGCTTCTATGAGGGTGTTCCAGCACCCACACCCACCTACTCCTGCCTCCCTGCCTTGACATTCCCCTACACTGGAGCATAGAGTGTTCACAGGACCATGGATCTCTCTTTCCATTGATGCCCAACCAGGCCACCCTTGGCTACATATGCGGCTGGATCCATGGGTCTCTCCAAGTGTACTCTTTGGTTGGTGGTCTAATCCCTGAGAGTTCTGGGGGTACTGGTTGGTTCATATTGTTGTTCCTCTTATGGGGCTGCAAACCCCTTCAGCTCCTTCAGTTTTATTTAATTTTATAGGGGATTACAGTTAAATGTTGGATGACTCTCAAAAGAGACTTTTATCATTGTTGGGACTGTTATAGACTATACAACTTTGAAGTTGGAGTAAATATATTTTGCATCATGCTATGGATAGGTATGGCTCTTATAGTCTCATGTGTTTGAATAATCGTATTGTGACCAGGGAGTGAAATGTGATAGTTTGAATATGCTTGTCATAGGGAGTGTCACTTTTAGGAGGTACAGCCTTATTGGCTTAGGTGTGACCTTGTTGGAGGAAGTGTGTCACTGTAGTAGTGTGCTTGGAGACCCTTCTTTTAGTTGCCAAGAAGACAGTCTTCTCCAGGTTGGATATTAGATATTCACTCTACACAAGTGGCAGGAAAGGCTTTCCTCATGTTCCTCATGCTGATCTTGCTTTGTAAAGTGAAAACTCTCAAGGTAGGAAAGTGGCCTGCCCAGGCCAAAGGAGCTTCAGCAGCCATGCCCATCCCCGACCTCCCTAACTGTCATAACTGTCACAAAGCTCATCTCTAGCTCCTCAACAGTACCCCCACTGAATTATGCTAATCTTTGGTGAAAAGTCTGAAAGAAAGCTACTAATCCCTAAACAGGAAAATCCACCAATCCTGGAACTTCCCACAGAAACACACCAGTCCCTGAACAGGAAAACAGACCAATTTCTGAGTTCCCCCAAGTTCAGGCCTTCAAATACCACCAGTCCTCAACCTGAAAGTCTCTGTCTTAGAAAGCTCCACCCGACAAGAACTTATATATATATAATGCATTATCTAATTCTCTACCATATCTGCTCCTTCCTGTGAGCATAGACAGCCACTCCTGGATTTTTCCTTCCTCCCCATGGACTCGTCAATAAATTTATTTTATGAGATTTGCTACCTAGTAGAATTCTCATTGAAGGAAGCCAAGAAGCAATAAAAAGAAGAGACAGGTGAAGAGAAGGAGCAGGGCTGAGATTCCTGCTCTCCTGAGCTCAGCAGGAGATCCCTCCTCTGGGAGCTGCCCTGCCTCTGCTGAGGAGGCTTCTTCTCGGAGCTATGTGGGTCCAGGGGTCCTATGTCCCAGGATGCCTTTTCTTTAGGACACTGTCCTACTTCAGAGGTGTGTGATTCCTGCACTCCCATTTTTGCAGGATTTCCTTCCCATAAGATACTGTCCCATCTCAGAGTGGTCCCAGGGCCCCATGTCTTGGGATATACCCTTCCATTGGGATGTTTTCTCCCCTACAAACTATGTGGTTCCTGGGCTTCAGAGTCCCAGGACATCTTCCCATCTGGAGAGTGATGCTACAGTGTTGAACATTACATCTTTAGCTAACATATCATATTTTTATACGTTTTCATTCATATTCAGCCAAAATCACCATCTTTTACCTTTCCCCTTCCATCTGACTGAAAGTCTTTGGCTTCTTCTGATTCATTTATGTTTTTTTTTTTTTATCTGTGTTATTTATAGAGTTTAATTCAGATTACTCCCAGCATGAGAGAGGGGTTATTTACTATAAAATGGAAAATGAAGCACTGGCAACACCACTGAATAAAATGACACCCCTCTCTCTCTACAGCAATTCTTTGGATTCTCAGGGAAAAAAATGGAGCCTCTTTAAACCGTCAGTTATTTATAATGCAATATTGAAGGTGACCAATCTTGTGCCTATCCTGAATGTGATATTTGAACACTTGAATTTTGAGGAAAATCTGCTGGAGGAAAATATCTGCCATTGTTTATTAAAACTTGATTATTTATAAAGAAATCTGTAGATTCAAAGGTTTACTTCCTGTGATTGGATGAAATATGGTGAATGTATAGGAACAATAATGCCTGGAAATGAGTATAGTGATTAACTGTATTTTAGGTTTCCTCGTGTACATCATATGTATATGTTAATTCATTGTATATATGTAGAAGGAATTTTAATCCAGCAACATGGTTGCTCTTCAAGGGATCACATCCAAAAATCTTCTAGGGCTGTGTGATCTGGCTTGAATACAGATATGCCTTTAGTACACACCTTTGTTCCTTAACAATTAAGGTAAGTTTAGTTTGTAGAAAGAAGAAGCTATGTTTGAACGTGACATAATGGAGGGTCAGACAAAGTGATGAATCAGAGAAATATTAGACAGAATGAGTCAGAGGAAGGATAAATCCAACTCACATGACAATAGCACAGCAAAGGGAGGCTACTTAAGAGCAGGAGAGAAAAAAGGTGGTGGTATGTGGTGTTGTGTGTATGTATTGCAGTTTTACAGAGACAGCTTGGAGAGAGATCTGGCTAGGCATAGGTGAAGACAGTACAAGCTAGAGGATGAGAAGGAACTAGAAGATTAGAACAAATTGCCAGAGTTAGAATAAAGCCAAGTAGAGCAATTCAAAAAGAAGCCAAGAGAAGTCATATTGGATCTTTCATCTTAGAAGATTGGATTGTATAAACACTAGAAGCTTTCATACCAAAGCCTAGGAATGATTGGAACAGAGAAAGAAACACTTCGGGCCCAGTCCAAACTGTGTATTTGCATAGCTGGGTATAGCTTCCATTTTATCCCTTCATCAGAGGAAATAAAAGAGACATTTACAAATATATGTGTGTATATATGTATATTCCTGTGTATATGTGGGCTGTGAATTGACCAGGACCAAGAGTTTGTAGTCAGCCGCATTAGCACATTCACTTTTCTCTGGTTTTTATATCAAGGTCTGCTACTGGCCAAAATGATCTTTGCAGTCTCTGATACAAATCCCCAGAGCTCCCTAATTTACAAACACAAATACACGTGTGCATCCACAGATTGCAATCACACAAGCAGCCTTTGATCACAGCATACTTCATAGCCTAGGCCCCATATTGCCTAAACTTCTCAGCCAGTCTACATCCAATATTCTCCCTCTGCATGACTGTCTCTCTCATACTTACGATTCTATTACTGTGAAGAGACTCCATTCCAAGAAAACTTATAGAAGAAAGCATTTAATAAGGAGGTTGATTTCAGTTTAGTTCTTGATCATCTTGGTGAGGAACATGGCAGTAGGCTGGCACGTAGGGTAGTACAAGCTTGCAAGCAGAAAAGCAAGCAGAAGGCAGAGAGAGACAGAGGTGTATATGTGTGCATGTGTGTGTGTGTGTGTGTGTGTGTGTGTGTGTGTGTGTGTGTGTGTGTGTGAGTGTGAGTGAGTGAGAGAGAGAGAGAGAGAGAGAGAGAGAGAGAGAAAGAGAGAGAGAGAGAGAGGCAGGGGCAGCGGCAGCGGCAGCGGCAGCGGCAGAGGCAGAGGCAGAGGCAGAGGCAGAGGCAGAGGCAGAGGCAGAGGCAGAGACAGAGAGAGATTGGATCTGGCATGGGCTTTTAAAACTTTGAAGCCTATGCCCTAAGGACATAACTCCCCCCAGGTGGCCACACCTCATAATCCTCCCTAATCAGTTCACCGGGAAAACATGTTCATATAAGCATATGGGGACTCATTTTCATTCAAGATACAAAAATGTCTCACAGACATATTTGACCTAGGCATTGTAGGAAGATGAAGTCAGGCAAACTGAGTAGTGGATGTTCCTTATACAGTGCTGGACAATGCCTCACTGATAACAATTGAGTTAGGCACTGATCTATGATTATAGCAGAATACACCTAAGAATCATTTCATTGACATTTTTTTTGCCAGTAATATTTCTTTTTTTTTTCTGTAATACCAGTAATAATATCCTATTTTTTATTAGATATTTTCTTAATTTACATTTCAAATGCTATCTAAAAGTTCCCTCTCCCCTCCCCCTGCCCTGTTCCCCTGCCCACCCACTCCCAGTTCTTGGCCCTGGAGTTCCCCTGTATTGGGGCATATAAAGTTTGCAATACCAAGGGGCCTCTCTTCCCAATGATGGCTGACTAGGCCATCTTCTGTTACATATGCAGCTAGAGACACGAGCTCTGGGGGTTCTGGTTAGTTCATATTGTTCCTCTTCTAGGGTTGCAGACCTCTTCAGCTCCTGGGGTTCTATCTCTAGCTTCTCCATTGGGGGCCCTGTGTTCCATCATATAGATGACTGTAAGCATCCACTTTTGTATTTGCCAGGCACTGGCATAGCCTCATATGACACAGCTATATCAGGGTCTCTTCAGCAAACTCTTGCTGTCCTATGCAATAGTGTCTGAGTTTGGTGACTGATTATGGGATGGATCCATGGATGGGGTAGTGAGACAGGTTCTCACTATACAGTATTTGGTGTCCTAAAAATGGCTATGTAGACCAGGCAGACTTCAAACTCACAGTATTTGCCAACCTCTGCATCCCAAGTGATGTGATTAAAAGCATTCAACAATAAATACAGGTCCAACATCCATGGTTCTTCTTAGACATAAACTCCTTGTAACCCATCTGTCTTTTATCTTCTTGTATAAACATTTCAAGACCAATTTGTGCAGTCAAAATATTCTTGGATGTATAGCCATCAACTAATATGTGGGTCAATACCAGGGTCTAAACTTTTAAACAAATCTCTGTCTTAACTATTCCATCACGTAACAATTGTCAATAGCTCCATGATTAGAGATATGATGATGTTCTTATACCATCTCTATGCTGTAATTTGGAATGACTTTGACTTGCACAGGTTTTATATATTTATCTCCCCCAAATATGATCTATGTATGCAGCTATTCTGTTGTGCCCTGAAATAAAGTTTCCTTGTAGTCTGTCACCCTTCTCTGACTCTTGCACATTTTCTGGCTCCCTCTTCCACAAAGATCTATGAGCCTCAGGTGGGTTTTTACTTCATATGTTCCTTCGAAGACTGAACTTTTTGCAGTCTCTGGTTCTCTACCCTTTGTCGACTTGTAGGTCCTTGTGCTAATCACCATCCATTGCAGATATAAACTTCTTAGATAATGATTGATAGTGATAGATGGGCTTAACCATTTGTCTTTTAGCGTATGTTTAATACTATATTCATTTAAAAGTATAATAGCTGTAGATTTTTGTTTTATATTTATTAGCGTCTGCTGTCTCCTGTGGTCACTGTACCACTGTTAAAGGATAACCCTGTTTTAGAAACTTTATGTTATATTTCAAATCTTCATAGTAATATATTTTTGCATTCATTTTTGTGAATTGTTTTAGTATTATTTATTCCTCACTGTAGTGGTTTGAGTTTGCTTACCCTATAGAAAGTAACACTGTTAGGAGGTGTGGCCTATTTGGAGGAAGTGTGTCACTGTGCAGGTGGGCTTTGGAGGTCTCCTCCTATGCTCAGGTTCTACCCAATGCCTAAGTGATGCCTAGCTCTGTGGATACCAATCTCTCCTATCTGAAGTCAGAACAAGATGTAAACCTCTCAGCTCCTTCTCCAGTACCATGTCTACCTGCTTGCTTCCATGCTTCCTGTCATCATGACTATAGACTGAACCTCTGAAACTCTAAGTCAGTCCCAATTAAATCTCCTTTATTGGTCATGATGTCTCTTCATAACAATCAAAACGCTAGCTAAAATATTCTCCATGCGACTTCCTCTACATTAACCCTCACTGTCTCACTACAGTTTAATCTTCCC
Organism: Mus minutoides; assembly: GCA_902729485.2. Taxonomy (NCBI): domain Eukaryota; kingdom Metazoa; phylum Chordata; class Mammalia; order Rodentia; family Muridae; genus Mus; species Mus minutoides. Next base: position 6,024,381 of record LR749493.1, read on the forward strand.
TGTTCTTTTCTCTTAACCCTTTATAGCAACCATTGCTCTCTCTGTATCCTCATTTGCAAACCTATTGCTATGGCTCCTCAGTACTTTTCTGACCTCTATGGATGTTCTAAATGTGACATTTATAACTGAAAATTTAATGCTTACATCAGAGGCTGGGATACCTCACTCGTGGTAATAATTTATATGTTCATGTATATACCAGCAAATTTCAAATTTTCATTTTTATTAATATGCAAATAATATTCAATGGGGTAAATCCATTCATTAGGCAATAAACCTCTAGGTTATCCACCTTTTCTGGTAATTGTTTCTAGAACAACTACAAAAAACAAGGAGAAGATACTTTTATGCTAAGACTTGTAATCCTTTGGTTAAATGTCCAAGATTGGATAATTTCATAGATATTTTCTTTTGTTTAAGTATAATTATGACATATTTAAAAATGTGGACGATCCTTTCTTTATGTATTATATCTATAAAACCTTTGACTGAATGATGATTATTATTTCATTTTATTATATATATATCTTTAGGATTTATCTTTAAGACTATTATTATTGTCAAGGTAATTTTTGTGCATAGTGTGATATAAAGACCTAATTTCATCTTTTTGCATGTAGTTGTCAATTGTTCTAGTATTATCAATTAATAAGTCAATAATCTGGACTGGAAAAATAAAGCACAGCTTTTCAACTACTTAATTTATACAATACCTTTATCCAAAATACACTGATTATAAATGTAACAATTAGCCTGTTTCTTTCTATTCCCTTTTATTCATATAATTTCTAGACCCAAATCATATTATGGTAATTATGAAGAGACTTTTGAAATAGGCAATTGTGAATCTTCAAACACTGTTCTTTTTCAAGGTTATATTGATTCTTCCAGTTCTTTGCCTTTTCATATGAATTTTAATATCAGCTTGTCGATTTTTATAAAGGAGGTTGCTGTGAGTCTATTTTTTTTTTAATTTATAGGTTAATTTGGATAAGACTTGCTTGTCTCAGAATGTTGAATTTTCCAATACATGAACCTAAAATGTTCACGTTAAATTTATTCCTTCTTATCAATTGTATTCCTTTGATGCTATTGAAAGTGGAAATGGCTTCATAAATTACTTTGGAAATTCTTCATGTACACAGGAATGTAATTGATTTTGAATATTGATGCTGTATGCCATTACCTAGCTGAACTTCTCAGTAATAAACAGTTTCTTGGGTGGGGGAGATCCTTAGGATTTTCTAAATAAAGTATAATGGCATTTCTGAAGAAATATTATTTTATTATTTATTTTCTGATACTGATGTCTATTATTTATTCTCATGCTTTGGTTTGCTGAAAAGAGTTCTAGTATAATGTAGAGCAGAGCTAGCTAAAGCAAATACACTTTATTTTTCCTAATTATAGAGGGAAAGCATTTAGTCTTTCATCATTTAATCTGATCTCAGCTGCAAGTTTTCAATAAATGCACTTTATGAGGTAGAGAAAGTACCATTCTATTCCTAGCCACTTGAGTACTTTTTATTATGAAAGCGTGTTGAGTTTTGTTAAATTATGTTTCATTATCTATTAAGATGCTAATGTCTTTTTAAATTCTGAAGTATATTTTATTGAAATCACTGATTTTCTGATGTTAAATAAACGTTTTTATTCTGAAATATATTGTGCTTTGTCATAATATACAAACACTTTTCATCCATTGCTTAATATTCTTGCCAACATTTTGTTGGCGGTTGGTTTTGTGCCTAAAGAATGATTTGTGGAATACTCCTTTTCCATTTTAAACCTGAAAATTTTTATGCAGAAATCAGATTATTTCTTCTGTATGTTATAGAATTTTACAGCGAAGCATTTTCAATTGGATGTGGCAAAATTTAATCATTAATTAAAATTCCTCTTTACTATAACTTTGTATATGGATTTTACTTTTGAGTCAATTGAAAAAAATCTATCATCCCTCATGATATCCAGATGACCCAGACAGATACACAGACCCACAGCCAAACAGTGAATGGAAGAATGGAATTTGGGGACTCTTTTTTTTTTAATTCATAAAATTGTATTTATTTTTTATTAGATATTTTCTTCATTTACATTTCAAATGATATCCTGGAAGTCCCCTATACACTCCAGCTTCCCTGCTGCCCAACTCACCCACTCCAGGTTCCTGGACCTAGCGTTCCCCTGTATTAGGGTATATGATCTTCGCAATACCAAGGGTCTCTCCTCCCAATGATGGCCAATCCGGCCATCCTCTGCTACATATATAGATAGAGACACAAGTTCTGGGGGTTACTGGTTAGTTCATATTGTTGTTCCTCCTATAGGGTTGCAGACCCCTTTAAACTCCTTGGGTACTTTCTGTAGCTCCTTTATTGGGAGCCCTGTGTTCTACCCAATAGATGACTGTGAGCATCTACTTTTGTATTTGCCAGGTATTGGCATAGCCTCACAAAAGACAGCTATATCATGGATCTGGAGCATATCAGATGATATCAACTAGAGTGAAGTAACACAATCACAAAAGAACTCACATGATATGCACTCACTGATAAGTGGATATTAGCCCAGAAACTTAGAATATCCAAGATACAATTTCCAAAACACATGAAACTCAAGAAGGAAAACCAAAGTGGGGATACTTCATTCCTTCTTAGAATGGGGAACAAAATACCCATGGATGGAGTTACAGAGATAAAGTACAGAACTGAGATGAAAGGAAGGATCATGTAGAGCCTGCCACCCCCTGGGGATCTGTCACATAAACAACCATCAGACCCAGACACTATTGCATATGCCAGTAAGATTTTGCTGAAACGACCCTGATATAACTGTTTTTAGTGAGGCTATGCCATTCCCTGGCAAATAAGGAAGTGGAAAAAAATTGGGGACTCTTATGGAAGCATAGGAGGAAGAATTGAGGCCTCTGAAGGGATGGAAACTCCATATTAAGATGAACAGAGTCAACTAACCTGGACCTTTGGGGCTCTCAAAATCTGAACAACCAAGAAAAAAAAAAAAAAAAAAAATATATATATATATATATATATATATATATATATATATATATGGAAGGGTGACTTGGAGAAGAACAGTGATCAGGTTCTAAAGTGAATAAGTAAATTTAAAATTAAAAAAAAAAAGACCAACCCTCTAGGAATGTATACATTTCTTCTAATTGGTGATTTGGCTGACTGGTTTTTATAAGTCTTTCCATCCTAAGTTATTCAAACATAGCCTTTTCACCTAGTAATCCAAACTTCACAATCATCAAAATCCAAGTTATACTATTGTGACATGCTACTTCAAATTTCAGGAACTTCATTTGTGTTTCAAACTCTTTTCTCTGTCCTTAAATTTGCTTCATTACTACGTTCTGTCAGTTCACTGAAACTTCTGTACCCGATTATACTGTGGCCCCCTTCTATTACATTTTGCTTTCAATTTTTTAAAAGTTTTCAATTATATTTTTCATTTTTACTTTTATAACTTTATACATTTAACTATTTACTAATTTTGAATCTGTATGGTAAAATTTTAATTCTTCAATAAGCTTCTTTAAATATATACCTATTAATAACTGCTTCTTTAATGTCCCACCACCTACTGGGTTCATAGATTGCAATCTATTGACTATGTTATTTTGGGTATAGAACACAATTTTCTATTTATTTGCATGCCTTCAAATTATTGTGTTGACAGAAATTATCCATGATGCATCATGGTAAATTTATTTCCTCATTGTTAATACTTGCTTATTAAATTGACTTACCTAGATCAATTCTGTGAAATTTATCTTCCTTGCTATGTGAGGTTGCTTTTATCTCAGCTCAACTTAAAGTTGAATAGTTTGCTTAATTAATTATTCACTGGCTTGATTTGCATTTATTCTTCCATTACTTTTTTAAAAAGTGACCATAATGAAGCATTTATTCTTATTAAAAAAAAACAGGAAAACAAACAAAAAACCCAACAAACAAATAAAAATGGTCTTATTGGTTTTCTTTTTATTCCAATAACTTCATTCTTTTTTCTATCTGACAATACAGCTTTTGTCTTTGTTATAGAAATCCATATACAAATTTCAGAATATTTCTAAGGTCTTCTCCCATAGCACTATATGGCCTTCTCTTTGCAGCTTTGGGTTCAGTTTCCTCCAGTACTCTCTTTGGTCTATATACATACACATATTTGAGGAAGTGTATTCTCACTGCACACTACAGTAATCTAGAGTGGTAATCATTTGCCCTTCTTTGAATTCCTGCATATGAAAAATACATCTCTACTCTTATATCCTGTTCACTTCTTTTCAGAACATCAAAAATTATCCATTGTCATCCAGTTAACCCAATTTCAGGTCTTGAGCAGTTTTGTCCATTTCCTTTATCTGTTGGTTGTTTTTTTTTTTTTTTTTTTTTTTTTTTTTTTTTTTTTTTTTTTTTTTTTTTTTTTTTTTTTTTTTTTTTTTTTTTTTTTTTTTTTTTCTGGTTTTAAGAGATTTATTAATTTTCTCATTTTTATTAGTGTTTTCCTGGATTTCTAAAAGGGATTTATTCATTTAGTCCCATTATTTGCTGGTGTTTTCCTGGGTTTCTTTAAGGGAGTTATTTCCTCTTTCAGAATGTCTATTATCTTAAAACCAGGTCAGGTCAGGTTTAAGGTCATTCTCTTGTGCTTCCAATGTGTTGGAAGATTCCAAGGTTGCTATAGTGGGATGGCTGGAATATTGTGATGCTGTATTTCTATGGCTGTTGTTGATTGTATTCTTACACTCTGTGTAGTCATCTGTCTTTGGGGTACTTATATGTTTAAGTCTGATTTATGAGTTTATCTTTGTTGGATTCCTCCCCCCCCCCTTGGTTTCTGTTTTCTTTGTTGTCTTTTGCCCTGACAGGCCTGTCTTTCTCTCATGACCTGTGAGTCCTTAGGTTCAATAGGATGTCTCAGCTGGGGTTTTGGCAGCCTGTGTGACATCTGAGGTTTTGTGTTCAGGAGTTGCCTCTGGGATTTTGCAGTTCTTGGGGCTCACATGGTTTCTGGTAGAGAAGTGAAGTTCTGCTGGATTTGTGGACTGGGATATGAACACACGGGGAGAGGATGCTGTTGGGGGAATTGGGCAGGCTCTGCGGAATTTTTGGCTATCTGCCTTAGGGTCTTACAAGCTTGGCCTCTGATAAAACAAAGGGTTTCTTTTTATATCGGAATTTAATGAATGAATTCTGAATTACCAGTCAAAGAATGAACAGGAACTGGACCTAGAACCCCTGAATATATGTAGCAGATGAACAGGTTGGTCTTCATGCTGGGGCTGTCTCTGAGCCCGTTCCCAAAAGATAAAGGGAAGGTAAAATGAAGGAAAGACTTGCCTAAGGTAGTACTGGAAGGCCCCAAGGGTCCAGGTTAGTTGACTCTGTTGGTCTTCCTGTGGAGTGCCTGTCTTCTTCAGATCCCTTAGTCCTTCTGCCAAATCTTTCATAAGACCTGCAGTCCATCTAATTCTGTGTATTTCTCTTTCCCTTGCCTTCTGAGTAGAGCTTCTCAGAGGGCCATTATACAAGGTTCCTGTCCATAAGCATAATTAATAATGTCAGGGATCAGTGCTTGCCCACAGGATGGGTCTCAATTTGGGGCACTCATTGTTTGGGTATTCCCTCAAGCTTGACTCTATCTTTGTCCCTGAACATCTTGTAGGCAGGACACATTTTGGGTTGAAGGTTCTGTGGGTAAGTTGCTGTCCATATCTCTCCACTGGTATTCCTCAAGGCTACAAGGAGTGGTTGTTACAAGATACATATCTCCACTACTAGGAGTCTCAGATAGAGTCTCCAACATTGACCCTCTGAGGCCTCATCTATCCCAGGTCTCTTTGTTTCCAGTTTATCTCAATTTTCTTTATACCTTGTATAAAGAAGGGCTACTAATTTTTTTGAGTTAATTTTACATCTAACCACTTTCCTGAAGATATTTATCAGATGTAGGAGTTCTCTGGTGGGGCTCATTTATATATACTATCATATCCTTCTCAAATAGAAATTCTTTGACTTCTTCCATTCCAAATATAGTAAACAATTCCATAGTTTCTAAGTACTATGGAGGCAATATATCACCTTATGTGTAAGATGGAATGATGTGCTAAGGTTTTCTTTCCTTTCCTCTTTTCTTTTTCTTTCTTCCTTTTTCATTTTGGTGTGTGCGTGTGCGTGTGTGTGTGTGTGTGTGTGTGTGTGTGTGTGTGTGTGTTTGTGTGTGCTGCATATCTGCAAGTACATGTGGAATCCAGAAATCATTGAATTGCTGCTACTTGAACTACTATTCACATTATATTTTAAGAAAAGTTATATTATTGAAATAGGAGCTCAAGAATTTGTAATGGGGACTGATAAACTTTTTAATGGAAATAATGTTAAAGGTTATTAAAATATTTAATAATTTTAATGGAAATAATATTAAATATATTAAATATATATTCATCATAGTTGAAAAGTCATAGATACACATTTTAATTTTCATAAATATGGCATATTTTATAACGACACCATATCAATAAAGTGTTATTCCAAAATCATCCAGTGGCCTCTTTTAGCCTATTCACATATTATGAGGATTGATTTACTTAAAATATTCCACTGAATTGTCAATTAATTATTTGGAAATAATACTGTACTGTAAGTGTTTATAGTGAATTATGGATATATATTTGATGATATATTTTGTAGCATCTTATATATCTTAAAAAATTGAATCCAGAACTTGAGAGGCAGAGGCAGGCAGATTTCTGAGTTGAAAGCCAACCTGGTCTACAAAGTAAGTTCCAGGAGATACAGGGCTACACAGAGAAACCTTGTCTCAAAAAACCAAAAAAAAAAAATTGAATCCAAGGAACTTCAAGATGTTATAATGTTTAGTAAATATATTTCCATGCAAGTCCGAGGACCGGAATTCAACACTGGATTCCAAGGCATAAAAGACAATAGATACTTAAAAGTTATCTTCTTGATTCCAGTATGTTAGCCACTGCATGCATGCATGGCTCACAGATACACGCATTAATACACACAAATATAGTAATAGTAATAGTAGTAGTAGAAGTAATAATAATAATAAATGAATAGAGAAAATTAAAAGTTAGAAAGGGAAAGATAAACAAAACTACAGTATATAAAATAATGACATGAGATCTCTCAGAGGGAGTGATCATTAAATGGTTCTGGAATACAATGAGGAAATGATTAATTATTGAAAAATATACTTTCTATAAGAATGGGAACGTATGTATATTGTGATTCTTTAATTATTATGTCTTTACACATATTATCATTTAAGTGTTTTGGTGATAATAACTTAGAAATAGTTCCACTAAATTAACAATAGAGTACAGACTACCCAGGATACAGTCCACAGAACTCAAAAAGGTTAAGCAGATGGACACAAGTGAGGATGCCTCAATCCTACTTATGAGGGAGAAGAAAGTAATCACAGGAGGGGTAGGGAGGAAAGATCTGCATGGGAAAGGGGACAGGGAAGGGAAGAGGGGAATATTATCTGGTATTGGATGAGGGAAAAGACTGAAGCCCTGAGGGCCAACAGAAAGAATGGAAATAGGCAACCTTAGAAGGTGGGGGGGACCCTCCAGAATATACCAGAGACCTTCGAGGTGAGAGACTCTCAAGACTCAAAGGGAGGGACCTTAGATGTAATGCCCTACATTAGGGAGAGGGAACTTGTAGAACCCACCTCCAATAGATAGACAGGGTGTCAAGAGATGGATAGAGTTGCCAACTCACATTCCAAAGCTCTGACCCATAATTTTTTTTGTTTGAAAGAACTGGAGGTACAAAAATATAGAAGAGCCTAAGGAAAAGGAGGTCCAGGGAAAAGCCCAATCCCAAAGTGGAATCCAGCTCAAGGGGAGGCCCCAAGGCCTGACACTACTACTGAGGCTAAGGAGCACTCACAAAAAAATGGCCTATCATGACTGGCCTCTGAAAGAGCCAAGGAGCAGCTGAAAGAGTCAGATGCAGATATTTACACCCAACCAATGGACAGAAGCTGGTGACCCCTGTGGGTGAATTATGGAAAAGCTGGAAGAAGCTGAGGAGGAAGACAAGCCTGTAGGAAAACCAGCAATCTTAAGTAGCCTGGACACAAGTGATCTCTTCGACACGGGACCACCAACCAGGCAGCATACACTAGCTAGTATGAATCTTCCAACACATATACAGCAGAGGACTGCCAGGTCAGGACTCAATTAGTGAAGAGACACGTAACCCTCAAGATACTGGAAGCCCCAGGGTATAGGGAGGTCTGGTTTGGTGGGGAGTGGAAGAGTAGTGACATCCTCATAGAGATGAGGAGAGAAGGTATGGGATGTGGAACACTTAGAGGATTGGCCAGGAAAGGAATAAAATCTGGTGTGTAAATAAAATAAAATAAAATAAAATAAAATAAAATAAAATAAAATAAAATAAGAAATTTGAGAGTTAAACTTGTAAGCCTAGTACTTGGGAGGTCGAGCCAGAGGACTTAGAGTTCAGGGACACCTTTAGGTTGATGGTGAGACCACTATCTTAAAAACCTAGAGGATGGATACCTGGGAGGAAAAAAATAACTAAAATAAGCTGTAGTTTAAAAAGGAGAGGAAAGATGTGAAAAGATGTCTTCTTCTATTATGTTTTACATGAGACACAAATCTTAGAACTATGTGATGACAGTATATTAATAGTTTCTTATAGGTGCATATATTTGGTTGATTCTTGATATGTCCATATTTTGAAGCTTATTCAGGATTATTTATTTATAATATTTTAAGAGGAGGTAAACAATCTCAGAAGGGCATCTGGAAATTGACAAAGACTTATCCATCACAGAGAATTTATAATAGGCAAATGAGATATAAAACTAACAGAATAGGATACAGAACTTAAACTGCTCTGGGAGGATGACTGGAGATAGCAAGACAAAAAGAAAAAAAATAGCAGATATGCAGTAGAGAACGTAAAGCAATAGAACACTTTAATATTGCAATATCCCTTAGAGAACATTTTAACCTTCTCATGTGTCTGTTGGGTCTATGTTTTGCTCTTGGCACGACAGATCTATAGTATAATGGCTTAACAAAAATGTCACCACCACCAGCCCAAATTTGTGCCTTTGATAATACAAAGCTGATTAGATCACTCCACAATATGATTAGAAGCCAAGTGTTCTTCCATCTTCTTTGACACTTCATTCATCCTAGGCAGTGTTTTATATCTCTTTGAACTTAGAAACGTATTTATTCTATGGCCAATCCTACATGCAAATAAAATTAGTAAAGCTTGTATTTGGGCTTCCTGGGCTTTATTGTTCACGAAGAAATACTATATTTTCATTAGTTAATTAATTTACCCACTTTATATTCTGATTGTAACATCCACTCTCCCCTCTTCCTCTATTCCCCTATCCCCTTCTCCTCAGAGTCTCAGTCCAGTCTCCTTCAAAATTGATGGCACAGGTTATTTGACTCTTTATTATTCTATTCCCCCATTCCTCTCTGTCAACCATCATGGGCCCAGGTTATTTGACTCTGTAAGACTTTTTATGGCATCCTTGACGCACACCTCTAGCTCCCTCAATTCTTTCCCCACTCTTCCACAAGATACCCTGAGCTCTTTCTAATGTTTGGCTGTTGTTCCCTATACCTGTTTGAATCAGCTGCTGAATGAAACCTCTCAGATGACAGTTGTGCTAGACTCTTGTTTGCAAGCATAGTAGAGTATAGACCCATGGGATGGGTCTCAAGTTGTGCCAGACCTTGGGTAGCAATTCCCTCAATCTCTGCTCCATCTTTATTGTTGCACATCTTGCAGGCAGGGAGAATTTAGTGTTGAAGTTATTTTGGGTAGGTTGGTATCCCCACCCCAGACATACTAGAAGTATAATAGAGGTGTGTGTGTGTGTGTGTGTGTCTGTGTCTGTGTGTGTGTCTGTGTGTCTGTGTGTGTGTGTTTTAATTAGAAAGAAAGACAAATGAATGTTGAGTAGAAAATTAGCAGTAACTATTATTCATACATGACATTGGTAGTTTTTCCTGTGTTTGTCAAGTGTTATAAGAGGTAACTGGTGAAATATGAATTGCAATTTTGCCTGTTTTTATTCTACTTGTCTCAGAATCTTAGAACTCTTAACATCAACAAGTTCATTGACTATCTCAAACAAATTAATTATATTAGCAACAATAAACATTATAACCCAATGCCTCTAACCCAAGGCTACGATATTTCCAAGAAATTAACTACTTATCATTGATTACTTAGGACTAACTCAACTTCTATCTTGGATGAAAAATGTAATGTCTTCTCTGGTAAATTTCTTTCTCATTTACCAGTGTACACTAAAATTTTGGTTTTGCCTGTTACTGCTCAAATGAAATGACAAAACACATTGGAATTTTTATATGCAGTAAAACAAATTAGAAGGCTCAATAAGATAAACAGTCTCTATCTATTTACACAAAATGGCATCTGATAATAAGTTACTGTTTTGACCTTTATTATGTGTGTAAATACAAATCAGTGTGTTATACTTGTACCATCAAATGGTTTCACTTCAATTGGTTTAACATAGGCAGGTATAAAATTCTTCTTCCTGATGGAAACAAAAACTATGTGATTCCCTTCAGAAATAGACTTGCTCTCTCACTTTTGGAACTAGCTACCAAATGAAATTTAGCTTACAAAAATCATTTCACTTTCTTTTCTGGTGACCAACCTGCTATGCTACTTGCCAGTTTATTTCCAAACTCTGTGTAAGTCATTTATTTATTTATTTATTTATTCATTCATTCATTCATTCATTCATTCATTCATTCATTTTGTTTTTTTGAGACAGGGTTTCTCTGTAGCCCTGGCTGTCCTGGAACTTACTCTGTAGACCAGGCTGGCCTCGAACTCAGAAATCTGCTTGCCTCTGCCTCCCAAGTGCTGGGATTAGAGGCGTGCACTACTATGCCCAGCTTTTTTTTTTTTTTTAATATGAACCAATATAGTTGGGAAACAAAGACAAAGACCACAGAGAGGCAACAGAGGATAAAAAAGTTAGCTTTCAAATTAAAATACACCTACAACAGCATGAGTAATGTTTGTTAAGCATATACATTTAAATTTACAGATTTTTAAGTAGACTATACTGATGACTCAAATGTGTGTACACTTGTGTATATGTATAGGATATATATATGTGTGTGTGTGTGTGTGTGTGTGTGTGTAAACAACATAAAATGTATAATAAATATAATTGTCAAATTGATTTTGATATGATGCAATCATATATTCAGAAAAGAAAAAGACTCCTTGATTTCAACACTATGAAATCCTAAGCAAAGAAGCTAGCACTGATATGCAAAACTTTCTCATCTGAGCAAAAGATGTCTGATAAACAGAAAAAAAATATTTAAATGATCATGTTGTAGTGTTTTTTTTTTATTCAGCAATAAAACCCTAATTTATAAGGAGTGTAGGTTTTTGTGTTGCTTACATGTTTGCATATATCCACACATATATTGATTTACATAACATACTGAACAGACACTTTAAGGAGACTGTTTTTTACAAAAAGTACAAAGGAATGGCTTTTCATCTTGTCTAGTGTCCCATTTAAATTAAGATACCTACTGTACTCAATAAGCTACCACTTAAATTTTTTCTATTATAATTACATAGTTTACATTTTACTGCATGGAGACAAGACAATGAAAGCCTCATAAAATAATCAATATGGAATATAACAAGTTGAATAATTTTCACCAGTGAAGCAAATTTATATTCATAAAGTTATACTGGCTATTGAATGTTTTCAGCTTACACGTTGAAGTCAAATAGCATCATATTTTCTCCTTAAGGAAGGATGACTAGTACTATCATGGTTGCATTTCTAGAGCAAATATATATATATATATATATATATATATATATATATATATATATATATATATATGTATTGGTTTTTCGAGACAGGGTTTCTCTGTATAGCCCTGGCTGTCCTGGAACTCACTTTGTAGACCAGGCTGGCCTTGAACTCAGAAATCTGCCTGCCTCCGCCTCCCGAGTGCTGGGATTAAAGGCTTGCACCACCATGCCCGGCTGCAAAGATATTTCTTTTTTTTTTTTTTTTTTTTTTTTTTTTTTTTTTTTTTTNGGCATATAAAGTCTGCATGACCAAGGGGCCTCTCTTCCCACTGATGGCCAACTAGGCCATCCTCTTCTATATATGCAGCTAGAGACATGAGCTCAGGGGGTACTAGTTAGTTCATGGTTATTCTTCCACTTAGAGGGTTGAAGACCCCTTCAGCTCCTTGGGTACTTTCTCTAGCTCCTTCTTCCTTGGGAACCCTGTGATCCATCTAATAGCTGACCGTGAGCTTCCACCTCCATGTTTGCCAGGCATTGGTATATTTTCCCCCTAGACAGCTATATCCGGGCCCTTTCAGCACCATCTTGCTGGCATATGCTATAGTGTCTATGTTTGGTGACTGATTGTGGGATGGATCCCTGGCAGCCGCAGTCATTGGGTCCATCCTTTGGATTCAGCTTCACACATGATCTCTGTAACTCGTTCAATGTGTGCTTTGTTCTTAATTCTAGGAAGGGGTGACGTGTCCACATTTTGATCTTCCTTCTTCTTGAGTTTCATGTGTTTAGCAAAGATATTTCTTAATAAAATTGTTTCCCAAAAAAGTTAAGATATAATCTTATATTATATTGCTATAAAGTATTGAAGACTCAAATGAAAATGTTTTTAGGTGAAAGCATTATTAATTACATATTTTCTATGAATAAAGTACTTTGATACATATAAATTAATTATTTTAAACGTTTAAATAATTGGAGGGCAAATTACTTTATAAGATCACACTGAAAAACATATGATGTAAAGTGTGCACTCTAAAATATATTTTGAACACAGTCAAATATACACGTCAAAAGATGGACAGCTGAAAGCATAATAATAATAATAATAATAATAATAATAATAATAATAATACCAGTTGTCTCCTAAGATCTTCCTATACTAACAATTTAGCTTATTTCCCTTTCAGATATGCCTGAACCCACAATTTGAAGAGTTTGCTTAAATATTCCTTCTGCTCTATGTAGTAAAATCTTTAATAATACAGCTTTAATTTTAACTACTCTTTTATGTTCTCTTACCCTTACATAAAATATACAATGATAGGAATATAAATATGAAATTATGATATCTGCCTGAATGTATCTGTATTATGAGATGGAATGGGTGAAGAAAGGAGGGCATAACCTCAAATAAAAGTAGTCATTGCTTTAAGAAAAATGCATTAATTTTGCAATTCTTCATGTGTTTGGAAACCACCCACTTCATTTCAAAGTTCTCCTTCTGTGGTTAGGTTAATTAGTGTAACACAAAAAAGAATATTGAAAATAAGCTTTAGAACTGCAAAAAGCAAGGGTAATTGTCTAATATGTGTTGATGTGTTGCCATCATATATAAACCATCTGAAATTATATGTGACTTTTGCAGGTATGTGTACTTTGAGTAAAGAGAGCCCATAATATTCAAGAAATTCTCAAGTAGGTTCATAACCTAAAGATGAAAAAATAATTTATTTTTTGTTTTTAAATATATTTTATTATATATGTATGCATGTTTTTGCTGCATATATGTCTTTGTACCACATGCATGTTGTGTGCCCATGGAAGACAGAACAGGGCACAAGATCCCTTGAAGTAGAGTTAAAGATAGTCATGAGTTCCCCATAAGCTTGCTTGGAATCAAACCTAAGACCTCGGAAGAAAACAGCTGTGCCATTAACCACTAAATGATTATGCCAGTTCCGTCAATAACTTTTAAGATATGCAAAATACACCATTAAATTTGTAACATCTTTATATTATAATGAAAGCTCTCTTTCTACTCTTGAATCTGTGTAAGAGAAAGCTTTCTTTTTTCCCCCAATTTTTTTTATTAGATATTTCCTTAATTTACATTTCAAATGCTATCCCCCTCCCCCTTCCCTGCTCCCCTGTCCACCCACTCCCACTTCTTGGCCCTGGCGTTCCCCTGTATTGGGGCATATAAATATTGCAGTACCAAGGGGCCTCTCTTCCCAATGATGACTGACTAGGCCATCTTCTGCTACATATGGAGCTAGAGACAAGAGTTCTGGGGGTTCTGGTTAGTTCATATTGTTGATCCTCTTCTTGGGTTGCAGACCCCTTCAGCTCCTGGGGTTCTATCTCTAGCTTCTCCATTGTGGGCCCTGTGTTCCCTCTTATAGATGATTATGAGCATCCACTTCTGTACGAGACAGCTATATCAGGGTCCCTTAAGTAGGCACTAGCTGTCCTATGCCATAGTGTCTGAGTTTAATGACTGATTATGGGATGGATCCCCCGTGGTGGGGTAGTCTCTATATGGTCCATCCTTTCATCTTAGCTCTAAACTTTGTCTCTGTAACTCCTTTCATGGGTATTTTGTTTCCTCTTCACAGGAGGAATGAAGTATCCATGAACTGGTCTTCCTTCTTGATGTTCTTGTGTTTTGCAAATTGTATCTTGGATATTCTAAGTTTCTGGGCTAATATCCATTTATCAGTGAGTGCATACCCAATGACTTCTTTTGTGATTGGGTTACCTCACTAAGGATTATATCCTCCAGATACATCCATTTGCCCAAGAATTTAATAAATTAATTTTTTTTAATAGCAGAATAGTACTCCATTGTGTAGATGTACCACATTTTCTGTATCCATTCCTCAGTTGAGGGACATCTGGGTTCTTTCCAGCTTCTGGCTATTATAAATAAGGCTGCTATGAACATAGTGGAACATGTGTCCTTTTTACCAGTTGGAACATCTTCTGGGTATATGCCCAGGAGAGGTATTGCTGGTTCCTCTGGTAGTACTATGTCCAATTTTCTGAGACAACGCCAGACTGACTTCCAGAGTGGTTGTACAAGCTTGCATTCCCACCAGCAATGGAGGAGTGTTCTTCTTTCTCCACATCCTCGCCAACATCTTCTGTCCCCTGAATTTTTGATCTTAGCCATTCTGACTGGTGTGAGGTGGAATCTCACAGTTGTTTTGTTTTGCATTTCCCTGATGATTAAGGATGTTGAACATTTTTTCAGATGTTTCTCAGCCATTTGGAATTCCTCAGTTGAGAATTCTTTGTTTAGCACTATACCCCATTTTTTAATGGGGTTATTCGTTTTTCTGGAGTCCAGTTTCTTTAACTCTTTGTAGATGTTGGATATTAATCCCCTATCAGATTTAGGATTGGTAAAAATCCTTTCCCAATCTGTTGGTGGCCTTTTTGTCTTACTGACTGTGTCTTTTGCCTTACAGAAGCTTTGTAATTTCATAAGGTCCCATTTGTCAATTCTTGATCTGACCGCACAGGCCATTGGTGTTCTGTTTAGGAATTTTTCCCCTGTTGCTTAAGCTCCCACATACTTAAATAATAGAAAATCAAACGTAAAGGAAGCCAGTGTACTCACCTGGAAATTTTATCTCTACTGTCAAGATTTAAAGATGCTGAAGGTGCTGCACATGCTGCCAGGGGAGAAAAGTAGTCATCAATTATACCCTGTTGTGAATTCTGGAACTTACAACAAAGAAGGTCCTGACAAAATATACCCACTGGCAAAATGTTGATTTGAGTGTTAATAGGAGAAATTAACCAATTTCTGAGTAGACCTAAGGCCTGTTCAATGAGATGAAAGCTATACCTGACCAAGAACCTGTTACTAGATAGGTTATAAGCCCTAGGAGAGAACCCACTATATTATTGTGATATATATGTATATATATTTATACATATATACACATATACAATATGAAAATTATTTCTAATGACTTAGTGTTATACCCACAATTAAGGATATTTCTCAATCCTTGTGAGGTAAGCTTTTTTTCAATAGTTATCAATTAACACAGAACCCTTCAACTGTTCAATGTGCAGTGAATATAAGATTGTACATTTGCACAATAGAATACTACTCAGTTATTAAAAAAATGACTTCATGAAATTCACAGCCAAATGAATGGAAGGAGAAAATATTATCCTGAGTGAGGTAACCCAGTCTCTCTCTCTCTCTTTCTCTCTCTCTCTCTCTCTCTCTCTCTCTCTCTCTCTCTCTCTCATACACACACACACACACACACACACACAGTATGTACTCACTGATAAATAGATATTAGCCAAAAAGAAACTTGGAATACCCACAGTACAAGTCATAGACCATATGCAACCCAAGAGGAAAGAAGCCCACACTAAAGTGTAGATGCTACAGTCCTACATAGAAGGGGAAAGAAAATAATCTCAGGAAGTAGAAGGAGATAAGGAACTGGGAGGGAAAGAAGAGGGGGAGGGAAAAGCAGTAGCAGTTCAGATATGGGAGAAGATGGTGGAAAAGAACAGAGGGTTGGGAATTTGAAAGGAGGTGTGTAGCAGTGGGTAGCCACTAGAAAATCCCAGATTCCAGGGATCCAAGGGGTTCCTATGACCCAAGAGGGAGGACATTAGCCAAAATACTCAACAAAGGGGAGATAGAACCTGTAGAGACCATGTGTAGAAGATAGGCACAGCCCCTGGTTGAGGGATGGGGCCACCAACCCACCTCAAAAATATTAATCCAGAATTCCTTCTGTCAGAAGGAAATGTAGGGACAAAGAGTGGTGCAGAGACCAAAGGAAAGGACATCCAGAGACTGCCCCACCTGGTGATCCATCCCATCTGCAGACATCAAATTCAGACACTGTTACTAATGCCAAAAAGTGCTTGTTGACAGGAGCATGGTATAACTGTCCTCTGAGAGGCTCTGCCACAGCATGACTAATACAGATAGGGATGCTTGCAACCAACCATCAGACTGAGAGTGTAGATTCCAATGGAGGAGTTAGGGGAAGGACTGAAGGACCTCAAGGGGTTTGCAACCTCATAAGAAGAATAACAATATCCAACAACCAGACTCCCCAGAGCATCCAGGGACTAAACCACCAACCAAAGAGTACACATGGAGGGACCTATGGGTCCAGCTGCATATGTAGTAGAGGATGGCCTTGTAGGGCATCAGTGGGAGGAGAGGCCCTTGGTCCTGTGAAGGATTGATGCCCCAGTGTAGGGGAATGGTAGGATGCTAGGGCAGGAGTGGGTTGGGGTAGAGGCAGGGTGGTTTTGGAAGGGAAACTGGGAAGAGGAATAACATTTGAAATGTCAGTAAATAAAATAACCAATAAAAAATGAAAAAGAGTTATGCCCTGACCAAAATGTACAACAGTACCTCTCTCCTGAAGATTTAGAAATATTCTCAAAAGAAGGGTTGGAAAGACTGTAAAGGTAGAGATGAATGAAATCCTCAAAGAAATGGAATTTTTGAAGATATACCAGGCAGTTGCATATATTAACTCATAGTGATCATTATAGTATGCACATAGTAAAACAAGACAAAATTTCATCATAGAAAGGGAAAGTTAGGCACAAAATTCCACCTCTAGTTAAGGAGCTCCTAGCATTTGATAATTTATCGGTGAGAGAAATCGCTTTTAATTTAATCATGTAACCACTAATAAGTAGACTACATATCTGGGCAGGCCTAGTTCCAACACTAGTTGAGCAACATAAACTGGAACCAGAAGTGGATGAAAAATATATAAAAGGAGAAATAGCAAAGACAGCTGAGAAAGAATAGGAGGGTAGTTGTAGGAGGAGTTGGGAGGTGAGGGTTATAGGTTAAAAATACATTATATGGAGTTTTCAATGAAGTACTGAAATAGGTTTTAAAAATAAGTAATCAATAAAATCCTAAATATTACTTTATTATTAATAAAGTAATAATAAAATCCTAAATATTTTAAAAAACTAAAACCATAATAAATCTTTAGATTTTTCTCATTTATACATTTGTATCTTTTTGCAATAGGATATCAAATATATAACACTTTCTGGTATAGAATTTACTATGTAGACCATGTTAGCCTAAAACTGAGATATGTTTGCCTTTGCATCCTGAATGCTGGTATTTTAAGCTAATGGCACTAGAATTGGCAATAGCTGAGTTGTCTATTTTTTTTTCCTTTACTGAAAATATATTCTCTTCTCATACTATATATTTTTATTATACTTTTCACTCATTTCACTCTTCTTCTTTTCTTCTTTCTTTTTCTCTTCCCACCCCACCTCCCCTCCAATCTATATTCACTACATTTCTGACGCTAATTACAAATAGTGATTTTGTTGTTGTTTTTAAGCAAAATACATTTTTTTTTTTTTTTTTTTTTTGGTTTTTCAAGACAGGGTTTCTTTGAATAGCCCTGGCTGTCCTGGAACTCACTTTCTAGACCAGGCTGGCCTCAAACTCAGAAATCCACCTGCCTCTGCCTCCTGAGTGCTGGGATTAAGGCATGCACACCAAGCCTGAAATTAGTTTTGATTTTTACCTGAATATGTTTATTTTAATTTTTATCAAAGATGCTTATTTTATTATAATATCAGATAAAAATACTGGTTTATATCACTTATTTATTTATATATTAAATATTTGATTTCCATCATAATGTAAGTCAACCTAGTTGGTAAGTCATATAATGAAGTTAAAAACACCATTCTAACTTTCTACTTTCCCACAAAATGAGAAAGCGTTATGGAAAGTCTTAATTTTGAAGTACTGCTGTTAAACTTAATTTCAATCATGGAGTTTTACTAAGTGGAAAGTTCAGGAATATATTGGAAACATCAAACATTTACATAATGTAAAAGTTCAGGGCTTTCTCTTCTTTTCAGTTGAACAATATGAACATAGAGTGGTAAGTACCACATTCGATTCTCTCTCTGTTTTAATGACTAATGACAATTTGCATGACTAATTATTGAAGTTAAGAGACAAATAAACATTGGTGAGATATATTTATATATATTTCATTTTGAATATTTTTACTAGAAGCTTTCAATGAATAGTTTATTGCACAAAACTTATCATATCAAATTATTTATTGTATGTTCACTTATTTGTGCTGTTACCAAGCTCTGTGAAAAAATAATTTATATTTTCCTGACATTTACTTGTTGACAGTAGGTTTTATAACCCTGCATTTTGGATCTACAATTCATTTTTATCCATGAGGATTTGTGATTTAAGATTGTACAGCAGCCTTCTGAGTTTTATATACTGGGAATCATAATACTGCCAAACTATCTCCTTGTGTAGGAGGTCAATAACAAAATGAAAATACACTATTATTATAATGTAGAGTGAATAGAGTATATGAAATGTTTAAGCAAATCTTATTATAATCAATAAGCATTACACATATTCATTTTGATATTTTTCGTATTTCAGTCATTTGAAAGATAGACTTTTATATTTACATGACAAATTATAGTAGATTTCACACAATATATCCTATTCCTTGCCATTTGGCTACATCTTATAATCCAAATAAAATTGAATGAAGAAAATCTAACTACAATGCTTTCTTTACTGGGAAAACTGAGCTGTGTAATTTTATGCTGATTAATATATATTATATGTAAATGTTTTCCTCATCAAGAAGAGAAAATTAAATTATGTTCACCATATGTAGACTTTATTAAATTTATTTTGTTTTTTATCTTTGTTTATGAATAAGAGTGATACATGTTTCAATATGATAATGACTAAATAGATATTTCAATTTCTCTACACACTTCATTCTATTACATTTTAGAATAATAATCTTTCAAAGTATACTATCAGACATTTTAAAATTATTTCTAAAATTAAAATTTCATATTTTAATTGCCAGATGCAGTTTATTCCTAGCAATTTAGCAAAAAAAAATTAGAAGACTTTTAAAGTGAAAAATTAAGTCCTGGTTAAACTTTTACCCCAGAAAAATAATAGGGCTAATGAAAGACTGCCTTGTTAAGAGTATATAAGAAACAATAATTTTCATTTCATATTTGTCCAAGACTCTTAAACCACTATGAATTAGAGTTAGTGTTACACTAATATTTTACTGTTATGAAATAGAGCACAAGCTCATAGGCTTCACATTTAATACTTTAATATTTATCCTGTATTTTATTGAAAAATATTTTTTACACAATATATTCTGGTAATTATTTTCCATCCCTATATTACTCAAATTTCTTCCTCTCCTCAACTCATCTGTTTCCAAATTATTTCTGTGACTAGAAAACAGGTATCTAAGGAATTTTTGATTGATTGAATGAATGAATGAATGAATGAAAACTTTGCCAATAGGGTAAATATTAACAACTGAACTGTCCCATTTACCTATTGTGTGAAAATCAGTTTTCTCCAGTAGAATTTCACTGGATATATTAAAGCACTCAAGGACAGGCCTCATGGTCAGAGTAGTTACTAACATATATTGGACTCCAGAATTTGTGTGTGTGTGTGTGTGTGTGTGTGTGTGTGTGTGTGCTTTTATTTGGTTACAGTTTGATAGAATTTTTAGGAAGTGGGCGTTTTATTTCATTTTCCTGTTTTGTGGTAGAGTTATCTTCTTTTGTTTTTAAAGAAAGAACTTATGTTTTTATAAGTTGGAAGGAGGAGAGAATCTGGAAGTACTTGGGGGAGGCAAAGAATATAGTCAAATTTATTTAAATTTAAAAATTGTCCTAAATATAAGTATAGCAAATGTTATATACAATATAATATAACAAATAAATAAAAAACAAAAAATAAAAACAATGAAATAAGGTAAATAAAAAACAAATGACTCAGAATATTTAAATAAATAAATAAATAAATAAATAGTAAATTTTTAAAAAAGGTGTGAGCCAAAACAATACAAGAAATGTGTACAGATGCAGACGTACACATATTCACATACTCAGGAATCTCATAAAAATACGGTAATAACCGGAAGATGTAATAAATATGTATATATAAAAAACCTGTAAGGTGGGGGACAAATTGCCTTGACTTAACATTTTGAGAGAATGAACCTCCAAACATGCTATTGATTTCTTTCTGTGTTGTCCATCTACTACTGGGTCTGGGGTCTACGTTTAGGAGTAGTTCATTTTCCTAGTGAGACTCCCTTGGAGAAAACTCTTTTGTTTGCATCTCCTAGCAATTAGATGTAGCTTCTGGGCTAGGGATGGGTGTATATGTTCATGTCTTTTAGTTCTAGGACTTTATTTGGTGTAAACATGTTTAAGGCATTTACATGTTGCCATAGTCTCTGTGTACTAACACATTTATGTCTCAAAGGCCTTGATTTCTTTGTGTCCCTCATCTCCTATGGCTCTTACATTCTTTTGTCTCCTCTTCCACAGTTTTCTGAACCCTGGGAAGAAAAATTTAAGCTGAAGTATGTCGTGGTCCTTTACTCTTCACATTTACTGACTGTAGATCTTTGTATTCCCTCCAATCTGCCATAGGAAGAAGCTTATCTGATGACAGTTGAGCAAGGCCCTGATCTATGAGTATAGCACAAGAGGTTAGAAGTCAATTTATTGCTACTTTCTTTTAACACAACATTTTTGTTTGGTTTTCGATTATGTCATTGGGCTATCTGGTCTCATGTTCTTGGTCATCCAGGCAACATTGGGTAACAGTTTCAGCTCACAAAGTTGGCCTTAACTCAGAGAAGAATTTGGTTGGTTACCCCCAATATTCTTCATACCATTATTACACCAGCATTTGGGGGGGGGGGTGCTTGTTTGTTTGTTTTCCTTTCTTTTACAGGCAGGTCACTCCTATACATATACAAATTTATAGCTGGGTTAATATTTACTTTTCATTTTTGGTAGAGGGCAAATTACCTTGAATACTAGGTGGGCATCAGCTCAAATATGTTTAAAGAATTGTATAAGTGTTGTCTTAAGCATAATTACTTCCTTTCAGTTTATGAAGAACCACCAAAACCCTTGGCAATAGCTGAGAATGGTAGGATCAAACAGGGATGAGGTAAGGAAACCGAGGTAAGGGCAAATTATGGTGAGGTGGAGCTAAAATTAAGTGCCATCTGGAATCATTATAGAGTACATGGTTCCTATAATACACACACACACACACACACACACACACACACACACACATTTTATATATATATATATATATATATATATATATATATATATATATATATTACATTTTATATATATATACATATAATATATATAATGCATATATATATATATATATCATATTCAAGTAATGTTAATGGGCAGGATAGAATCCAAGCTGAAATTCTTTTTTTTTTTTTTCTCTTTATTAGATATTTTCTTCCTTTACATTTCACATGTTATCCAGAAATTTTCCCTTACCCTCCCGCGTCCCCGCCCTGCTCCCCTACCCACCCCCTCCCACGTAATGGCCCTGGCATTCCCCTGTTCTGGGGCATATAGAGTCTGTATAACCAAAGGGCCTCTCCTCCCAATGATGGCCAACTAGGAATTCTTATCATCTAATAATGAATCCACTATGCAGTACACAGACTGGGTTACATTCAATTGATTTATAACCCAAAGATGTCCCATTGGAACCCCTAAAAAAACCAAACTATAGTTTATGATGTTTCTTAGTGCCCACCTGAATTAATTGAGTGCCCTTGAAATATTTTTCATTACATGGAGTTATATAGCTGTTAGTTAAGCTACAATTCTATTTCATTTCTTTTTTATCTCAGAATGTCAAAGAATAGTAATACAACTTGTTGTTAGCTGTATCTTTAAATATTTGCACTATCAGCTATAGATATATTTAACATGAACCATTTAAAGACAAAATACATTTATAAATGATGCCAAGGCAACTGGACACCCCATAATAAAGTTCCTGAGCTTTTTCAGTGAATTGTAAACTTTTTTGTTTACCTTCATTTCTCTAAAATTCATAGCTGAAATACAAACACTGATTAAGTGAAGTGTTAACTCATTATATTTTGCTCATCAATATGACAGGCAAAACACAAGATATTAGCATTTGAGGTTTTATGTCACTCCACTACATGTAGAAAATTATATTTCATCATTAGTTTTACAATTGAAAACATGAAGTGAAAAACAATGCAAGTCTATTTATGTTTCTGGAGTATATAAATAAATAACTTTTAGGTTATAAAATTCACATACACTTAAAGTACACTTATTAATTGGTCACACTTAGACTATATATAAATTCTACAAACAATATAGACATGTATAAACTACCTATTAAAAAAGTGAAACTATGAAGACCTCATAATTTGCAATAATTCATCATATAATGTTTTTGCATTCTATTATAAATTATTGAAGAGGTGGCACACATCTAAAAACAATTTTAATGGAATGGAATTATGTAAATAGAGGGAACATTAATATGATCAAGTCAATTATTTTCTTCCTTTATGCACACATTTTGAATTAGCAGATATTCTATTTGTAGACTGCTTATCTAAGCATAATTTATTCCAACCACCCAGTAAAGGTGTAATTTTTATCTTAAAAGTGATGGACCAGAAAATGCACATACTGTGAAAATTTGTTTGCTAAACAGTTTGTGGAAACACCTAAGATTATGTAGCATCCTAAGAAACACACACATACACACACACACACACACACACACACACACACACACACACACACATATATATATATATATATATATATATATATATATATATATATATATGAACAGCAAGGCTCATTGACCCTTTCTAAAAAGATTATATTTTATCTACTAAACATTTTATACGTATAATGTCTTTTCTACAAAATGTTCCTGAGATTTAAAAAAAAAATGAAAATCATTTTTCTTGAGTAACTTAAAACTTACTATTATATAAATGATAGAAATTGAAGCCTTCCTAAGTCAAAGTAGAGTAAACTGCAGTTTTCCATTTAATGGTAAGTACATGAAAATTCAGAGCAAGCTTATTTTTGGTTATGTTCATATTATCTCATCACAAAATGAATTGGTTCCTTCATTTTCACAAGAAATATATGGAAAGAAATAACATGGATTTATTTTAGAATGTTAAGATAAGTGTGGAAAATATGCCCTATAAGTATACTGAAAATTAAAAGCTAGGTGGAACCTGCATACCAATACTTTTAATTCAATATTTAATGCCATATGAAAAATGAAGTTTTAATTTGATTACATTAAGCATATAACTTTTTCTTCTAAATTAATAATCTGAGTGGATTAGAATGACAATTTGTTTACAAATATGACTTAAATTCATAAAAATAATATTTTCTAAGTCTTATCTTAAAGTCTCTATATAATATTGATTTGTTGTTACTTTAATAATAGTAATAGCTGAGGAAGAAATGGATTGGTTGTGATAATTTTTTATTTAAAAATTTGAAATGATGCTCTATAGAGCTTTCTATAAGGTCATTGCTGTTATTGAATGTATGAAACTTAGCTATTCCCATTCTGATGCCCTTAAGTTGAAAGAGATTGGTGTCCTTTACCAGATGTAGAAAAATTGAAAATACAGAAAAATTAAAGTGCCATGCCTGAATACTTATCAATGCAAGAAAGCATATGGTGATCAAATACTTCTTTCAAAATATTTATATTATATCTACAGCTTATCATCACATGAATATGCAACCAGAGCATAGGTAATCTTTTTAGCACAATCCATGTCCTTCCTTTTGAAAAATAACTACATACTAACAAGTTCAGGTAAAAATAGATTTAGATAAATACATTGCATAAACACTAACCAAATATCATATTTTAAGTCAGAACCTGTTTTTAACAATTCTGTTTTTGCTTCTTTTTCTTTTCCTTTTAAAAATTCACCTCTCTCTCTCTTTCTCTCTCTCTCTTTCTCTCTCACTCTCTCTATCTCTCTCTCTCTCTCTCTCTCTCTCTCTCTCTCTGAATTTTAAACTATCTCTATCTTCTCAGAATCATCATTTTTTTATTTCTAAAGACAAACTTGGGTACATACCAATGTTGAATATATAAGACTACCATTTTTCCTGATAAAAGAGAAATAGAACTAAGAGTTTCTCCACTATTAATATTCATTGACTACAAAGCAATGAGAAAAATCTGAACTTATTAAATTTAGACATAATGTTTTGTCTGCAAATGGTCCATAAGCTTTTCCTCAGAGGAAAAGTCACTATGTATAACTGAAAGCACATCCTAAAACTACTATAAATTACCATAGAACAAGACATAATTTCATTAAAAATAGGTCAAGAGAAACTGTTTAGTGACAGTGTATTTTTGTAGACAAGATTATATATGGATATCAAGGATCCTCGGGAGCAATACATTTTGACCAGGGCTTCTTTTTATTAAGATTATGAGTTCTGGGAGAATATTTAATACTGAATAGCTTCAAAAAGCAAAAGCCTGTGAAGTAGCAGCAAAGTGAGCAACACTGGGCTAGCAAAATCCTAAAGATATCTACCAGATGATAAAAATACATAAAGAAAAGGAAAGGATTGGAAATTTAGGAAATTCAAGTTCATGGATTTTGATTCTTACAAATGTCTGATGATAAGAAAGAACAGGAGATTATACATTTTTTTTCAGAAACAGGATAACCATTGATTTAGACAGTGTCAAACTTCAAATAATAGAAATTTATTTTATGATATCTATATGTATATTGATATATACACATACACACACATGAAGAGATAGTAGGCTTCATGATGGTTTATTTTTCAATGTTACTTAGTTATGAAGGTAAGGATATACAAGCCATTTCTGATATCAGTGTTGAAGACCACGAATGTAAAGAATTAGATCAAAATATTCATATCAGATGTCTTTGGGTATTGAGATTTTCACTGATATGGTGACAAAGGTAAGAAGCAAAGCTTTAAATGAAACTCAAGAAGAAGGAAGACTAAAGTTTGGATACTTCAATCCTTCTTAGAATGGGGAACAAAATAACCATGGAAGGAGTTACAGAAACAAAGTGGAGAGCAGAGACTGAAGGAAATACCATCCAGAGATTGCCCTACCTGGGGATTCATCCCATATACAGTCACCAAAACCAAGCACTATTGTGGATACCAACAAGAGATTGCTGACAGGAGCCTGATATAGGTGCCTCATGAGAGGCTCTACCAGTGCCTGACAAATACAGAAGTGGATGTTCTCAGCTAACCATTGAACTGAACACAGGGTCCCCAACGGAGGAGCTAGAGAAAGGACCCTAGGAGCTGAAGGGGTTTGCAGCCCCATAGGAGGAGCATCAATATGAACTAACCAGTACCCAAGACTAAACCATCAACCAAAGAATACTCATGGGGGGACTTATGGCTCCAGCTGCATATGTAGCAAAGGATGGCCTGGTCGGTCATCAGTGGGAGGAGAGGCCCTTGGTCTTGTGAAGATTCTCTGCTCCAGTGTAGTGGAATACCAGGACCAGTAAATGGGAGTGGGTAAGTTGGTGAGCAGGGAGAGGGGGAAGAGATTTAGGGTTTTGGGAGGGGAAACCAGGAAAAGTAAGGTAGATAGATAGATAGATAGATAGATAGATAGATAGATAGATAGATAGATAGATAGACAGCTAGACAACTTGTATTTGAAACCTTATGTTCACATTTACAAGTGTATCATTTTACCAACAGTATGTAACCTTAATTTGTGAAAAAGAAAGTAAAAATAATATCTTATGCCTGTAGTTGTCATGAATGTTAAGCAAAAAGTGTAAACAAAAGATAGAAGAGTAACCAATAATATGGAAAACACATAGAGAAGGATATGTCTTTACTCATTAGATAGAATTCCACCTGTCAAATGCATTCATTTTGTAAGCCTTGTGGTTTGAAATATAAATCAGATTTAAGATAGAAAGTGGGGAAATGCCTCGATGATATGGGCACTGGGGAAAAATTCCTGAACAAAACAGCAAAGGCTTGTGCTGTAAGATAAAGAATTGACAAATGGGACCTCATAAAGTTGCAAAGCTTCTGTAAGACAAAAGATACTGTCAACAGGACAAAAGGGCCACCAATGGATTGGGAAAGGATCTTTACCAATCCTAAATCAGATAGGGGACTGATATCCAATATATACAAAGAACTCAAGAAGGTGGACACCAGAAAATCAAATATCCTCATTAAAAAGTGGGGCACAGAGTTAAACAAAGAATTCTCAACTGAGGAATACCGAATGGCTGAGAAGCACTTGAAAAAATGCTCAACATCCTTAATCATCAGGGAAATGCAGATCAAAACAACCCTGAGATTCCACCTCACACCAGTAAGAATGGCTAGGATCAAAAATTCAGGTGACAACAGTTGCTGGCGTGGATGTGGAGAAAGCGGAACACTCCTCCATTGTTGGTGAGAATGCAAGCTGGTTCAACCACTCTGGAAATCAGTCTGGCGGTTCCTCAGAAAATTGGACATAGTACTACCAGAAGATCCTGCAATACCTCTACTGGGCATATATCCAGAAGATATTCCATCTGGTAACAAGGACACATGTTCCACTATGTTCATAGCAGCCTTATTCATAATACCCAGAAACTGGAAAGAACCCAGATGTCCCTCAACAGAGGAATGGATACAAAAAATTTGGTATATTTACACAATGGAGTACTACTCAGCTATTAAAAACAATAANAGGGTTCCCAAGGAAGAAGGAGCTAGAGAAAGTACCCAAGGAGCTGAAGGGGTCTTCAACCCTATAGGTGGAAGAATAACCATGAACTAACTAGTACCCCCTGGGCTCGTGTCTCTAGCTGCATATATAGAAGAGGATGGCCTAGTTGGCCATCAGTGGGAAGAGAGGCCCCTTGGTTATGCAGACTTTTTAAGACCCAATACAGGGGAATGCAGGGGCCAAGGGGTGGGAGCGGATGGGTAGGGGAGCAGGGCCGGGAGCGGGGAGAGTATAGGGAACTTTCTGGATAACACTTGAAATGTAAATGAAGAAAATATCTAATAAAAGTTGAAAAAAAAAAGAAGTGGGAGTGTGTGGGCAGGGGAGCAGAGAGGGGGGAGGGGAGAGGGGACTTTCAGAATAGCATTTGAAATGTAAATTAAGAAAATATCTAATAAAAAAATTGGAAAAAAAAAGAAAATATGTTGTTCACCATTTGTTTTGTAAACTGAAAAACAAATCAATACTCTGGATAAAAAGGAATACAATTTACAAATGTCATTATATAGAAAGTAAACATAAGAAAATCTACAAGACCCATTTAAAAATCTATAAATGGAGGCCGGGCATGTTGGCGCACGCCTTTAATTCCAGCACTTGGGAGGCAGAGGCAGGGAGATTTCTGAGTTTGAGGCCAACCTAGTCTACAAAGTGAGTTCCAGGACAGCCAGAGCTATACAGAGAAACACTGTCTCAAAAAAGCAAACCAAAAAACAAAAAAATCTATAAATGGAATAACAATGACTTAAATACTCCCTCACCCTCCTATAATACATATTCTTTACTAAAATCAAAGCTATCTCCAGTCTAAAGTTTTATCTGTACAATTTTATCACTCCAAAGATATAATTTAGAATTTTTTTCTCATTAATACTTTCATGGAAGTACCATATCATTATCTGAGTTGTGCAGTGGCAAGAACAGTGATTTATTTTGCCCTAAAATACTCTAATATTCTCATTACTGCATCATAATTAACATTTCAGGTTTATATTGTTAATAATTAAAAGGAAAGCTTGGATTGATATGCATTTCATATACTCTGGGAATACTATAGAGTGCCTTGAGATTTAAAAAAACAACAAGAAGTATTTGTTTATTAATGCCTGATGTTTTCAAAATTGTACATGGATTATCCTTACATAAGGAGTATAGAGTGCTTCATTATTATCTGAGATTTTGTGGACAGGCGTATATCCAAAAGCCTAAGACAAATAGTACTCCTAAAACTAATTTTTATTTCTTCAAACACAGACTCAGAAGACAATGACTTTTGCCAAGTTTCAAATAAAACCTAGTACTAGAAAAGATGTGTTATATAATACCATATAATCAAAGTAGTTGATATAGTTCACCAGAAGTTGTCTTTCATGAAAAAGTATAATCAGTATCTACCAACACTTTGAGTTCTATCCAAGTCTAAGGACATATTAAAGAACCATATGCCTCTTTAAGTAGATACCTTATAGATTGTGAAATTAACACTGGCAGATCCTGTGTAGTAGACTAACTTGTTAAAGCTGTCACATTTTTATCTCTTTAGATATTAGTATTTGATAAGTAATGACTTAGGTCCAAAAATTCTTATATCAGTGAGGCCTTGATTCAATTCCTGTTTTTACTGATTTTATGTTATTTTAAATAAATACAAATTGGGTTGTTTACAAAGTAGTATGCCACTTCTTAATCTTTTTTCTATATGCCATATACTTCAGAGAATACTGAATTCCAAGGTTTCATGCTATTCATCTTTGGGATGCTTTCTAATCCTTTATTCATCCTTCTTTCCTATTATACTTTCTCCTTTATAATAATTTTTGGAGAATTAACTTCTAACACCATGGCTCTAATAAATATTACTGTTTTGAGTAATTAAAAAAGAAAAACTATCAAAAATCTAAGACTAAGAATATCGATTAATATTTATTTATCATCTTTGAGTTATAGTTTGATTACAACTTTTTCTTTCTCTCCCGTCTTCCCCTGCATAACCATCCTATATATATCTCTCTTGCCTGCCCTTCAAATTAATGACCTCTACTTTTACTTTTTTTCATAAATTGTGATTGAATGCATATATATATATATATATATATATATATATATATATATATATACACACACATACACACACATATACTAGAATGCATACTGTTGAATTGATATTATTTTGTATGTATGTATGTTTTCATGTCTGACCATTTGAGATCCTGCTTCCAGTGACTGCCACAGCTGGGGATCCATCCCATAATCAGCCACCTAATGCAGACACTATTGTATATGCCAGCAAGATATTGCTGAAAGGGCCCTGATATAGCTGTCTCGTGTGAGGCTATACCAATGCTTGGCAAACACAGAAGTGGATGTTCACAGTCAGCTATTAGATGGAACACTGGGTTCCCAAGAAAGTACCCATGGAACTGAAGGGGTCTCCAACCCTATAGGTGGAAGAACAATATGAACTAACTAGTACCCCCAGAGATAATGTCTCTAGCTCCATGTATAGCAGAAGATGGCCTAGTTGGCCATCATTGGGAAGAGAGGCCCCTTGGTCATGCAAACTTTATATGCCCCAGTACAGGGGAACACCAGGGCCAAGATGTGGGAGTGGGTGGGTAGGGGAGCAGGGCAGGGGATGGGGGAGGGTTTAGGGGACTTTTGGGATAACATTTAAAATGAAAGTGAAGAAAATATCTAATAAAAATTGGAAAAAAAATATACCTATAGTTCTTTTTTGTAGAGTTAAGTCTTCATGTGCTTTTTTCTGTGATGTTTGTCATGTTTGCTTGCATCCTTCTATCAGCTTCTGTTTGGGTGATCATACTGAGGAGAATTTATAGGTGTACCTTCTTATGTTACTAGAAGACAATATTATAGCAAACAATAAACAATTTTATTAGACCTTCTATGACATGACTATTAAAATGTTTCATAATATCCTGAAGCTAATATGGCAAAAAAGACAGCTTGGTTTTCAAGGGCAGTAATCACCTACTGTGATGGTTTGTATATTCTTGCACCAGGGAGTGGCACCATTTGGAGGTGTGGCCTTTTTGGAATATGTGTGACCTGGTTGGAGTAGGTATGTCACTATAAGTGTGGGCTTAATACTCTCGCCCTAGGTGCCTGGAAGTCAGACTTCCACTAGCAGCCTTTGGATGAAGACATAGAACTCTCAGCTCTGCCTGTGCCATGCCTGCCTGGATACTGCCATGCTCCCACCTTGATGATAATGTACTAGACTGAACCTCTGAACCTGTAAGTCATCTCCAATTAACTGGTTTGGTTTTTGGTTTTTTTTTTATTTTTTGTTTTTTTTTGTGTGTGTGTGTGTTTTGTTTGTTTGTTTTTGTTTTTGTATTGTTTTGTTTTTGTTTGTTTTTCGAGACAGGGTGTCTCTGTACAGCCCGGGCTGTCCTGGAACTCACTTTGTAGACCAGGCTGGCCTCGAACTCAGAAATTCTCCTGCCTCTGCCTCCCAATGCTGGGATTAAAGGTGTGCACCACCACCACCCAGCTAAATGCTGTTTTTTTATAAGACTTGCCTTGGTCATGGTGTCTGTTCACAGCAGTAAATCCCTAACTAAGATATGTACCAAAAGCATGGTCAGCTAGTTATCCTGAATTTACTAAATTTATTCTCATAAGCCACATTACTTTCTAGATGATGGTCTTGATGTTACATGATCATTTAATCTCCTTCATTTTCTGAATCAAATACACCATCAAATCTGTAGCTTAGCTTTAAAAACCTTGTTCCCATAAGTTTACTAAGTTTGCTAATACTTTAATAATACAATCTAAATAAGTCAATGTAATTCAATAAATATCCCATATACCATTATTGACATTTTTCATAATAGATAGTACAAATATTTAAAATACATATTGGGTATAATATTACTTATCTGATAAGAATCCCTCAGTAGAGCAGTTACCTTTTGTAATATAATAAATACTCTTTTCATATGTTTCTGAATATTTAGTTGTTGTCTATTCTATATTATCATTTTATGCTATTTTCTTCCCTGATTGTTAAGTTTTAATCAAATAGGTCTTATTCTTTGTTCTAATATGTAAAATTACTTTCTAACAAGTACCTAGAATACTTCAACTTAATACTTTGTTATGAGTACTTCAATTTTATCTCATTCAAATGTAATGCGAACAGAAAGGTTGTTCTTGACCTCTCTTCCTGTTGTAGTATATTGTCATGTAGAATACTGAATTCAATCTATAGTTTAATTTTCCCTTATATCATTCCTTAATTCGGAGTGGGTGGGTTGGAGAGCAGGGTGGGAGAGAGCGTATAAGGGACTTTTGGCATAGCATTTGACAAAATTCCATAACAAATGAAAATATAGAAAAGAAATTGCACTTATTTAGGCTTGTAGTTCTAGGTTTAAGTTAATTTTTTGAAAGTCAAGGCAGGAACTTCAAACAGGTAAGCCCATAATGGTCAAGAGCAGAGAGATATGAATTGATAGATGTTTGCTTGCTTATGCTTTTCCTTACCTAGGAAACTGTGTCATTCATAATCTACATATGTAAGACATAGCTCAGTCCAACAACATATAATCTTTCCTTGAAACTCTTAAGAGGACTTTTGCTTATTTCAAATTGGCATCAAAATTTCAACAATAATGCCCGTAGCATCAGTTTTCATAGTAACCTACCTATTCAACAGTTTGCTATGAATTATGAGAGTACACATTTCCTTTCTATTATCATAATTTATTGTAAATGAATATTCCTTATTATAACTAAAACATGGTAATCCAAACAGACCCCCCCCAGAGCGCCCAGGGTCTAAACGGTCAACCAAAGTGTGTACATGGAGGGAATCATGGCTCCAGCCGCATATGTAGCAGAGGATGGCCTTGTCGGGCAGCAATGGGAGGAGAGGCCCTTGGTCCTGTGAAGGCTTAATGCCTCAGTGTAAGGGGAATGCCAGGGCAGGGAGGCAGGATTAGATGGGTGGGTAGGGAAGCACACTCATAGAAGCAGGAGGACGGGGATGGGATAGTGCATTTCCAGAGGAGAAACTGGGAAAAGGGATAACATTTGAAATGTAAATACAGAAAATATCCAATAAAAGAAAAGAAAAAAAAGCATTAAAATGTCTATAATTTCTGTAACATTGTTATTGTACTAAACCTACTTAAAACCAAGGTGGCATCTAGCTCCAGTTATGTAAAGCAAATAAAACATGAGATTGAACTTAGATCATAAAAGAAATTTTGTTACAATTCCATTTGCTATATAAAACAGACTTAGAATTTTACGCTGTAAATAAACATTCTGGATCTGTCTTTTCCTACACTTTTTCATTTTCATGAGTTTCTGGTCTGAATGTTTCTAAATTACTACAGCGAAGAGATACTAGGTATGCAGTCTCCTTGGAAATGAAGCCCATCAGGGAGCCATCAAATTTTCAGACCTAAGAACTTTAATCATTTTACCTTCAACTCTTTTTCAGGGGAATTTAACAGCATGAATGTACTAGGAATGTTACACCTGCTAGCCATAAACTGTGCAACGAAAAAGATTATATGTTAACATCAATGGGGGAATTAAATTGCTGTGCACAACATGTTTCTTGAGTGAAACACTTCAAATTGGAGAGTATAATAACATTACAAAACTTTTTAGCAGATCATTATTCTTGTAT
This sequence comes from Mus minutoides, assembly GCA_902729485.2. NCBI lineage: Eukaryota > Metazoa > Chordata > Mammalia > Rodentia > Muridae > Mus > Mus minutoides. The sequence goes on from LR749493.1 coordinate 6,057,661, forward strand.
ATAGTTAAGTTTCACAATGGTTTTTGCTGTATGTGTATAACTTATTATGACTGATATGTTTCAAAATACACAGGCATACAAATAGTGGCAAAATTCTACTTCAGTAACGTACTTCTTTTATACAGATTTTTCATTCTTTTTAATTTACATTACACTGAAAAGTTATATAATACTAAATAATACAATATAGAATCAGGATAAGTGAAAATATATTACTTAATATATTTCCTATGATGTTTCTAAAATGTATTTTCTTAAATTATAATCCCTGGATTTATCTGTATTTAACTTATTTTCCCTCATTGAAAATATTAAAGGAAACACTAGACAAATTAGGCAATCATTACTCATTTAAAAACATCTAACATTTTCTCTACTTTTAAATTATTTTAGAATTTGATGTTTTCTTAAATAAGATGTTTGGAGAGAAATATATGGGAGTTAGTTCCACAGGTCATTGGAAGAGAGTAGTGAAGACTGTCATGACCATCATACTTTGAATGCAAAGATAAAAATTTCAGTGAATGAATAAAAGAGAATAATAATATTATAAAATTTCAGTGGGTTTTAATACTAATCATTCTTAGATAATTTATTTGCATGTATCTTCTTCAACCAAGCCTGTATTTGTACATAAAGGCCTCTTACTTTTGACTGTTTTCAGAAAAAAATCCATATTTCCCCATTGCTTTAACATAATATTTTGCATAATTTTCATATATTTTTTCTCTTATATTTTTTCCTAAGCCCTACTCTATAATATGTACCCCATTTGTTTGTTTGTTTGTTTGTTTACTTTTATAGGCATTTTCTTCAACCTATACTTCACTGCATTGTTTAAATTTAACCTTTATTTTGTTTATCTAATATTGGTAGTTCAGGACAAGACCTTGTATGTGCTAAGCAAGTACTAAACCACTGAGGTAGACGTCCATTCCCTTCTAAAATTTTGATTTATGCATCTTAATATGGCCTTGAAATTGTGATCTATAACTGCTATAGTCTCCAGCGATATTGAAAAGATTAACTGACATATTTAACATGCACCATCATGCCTGGTTTTGTTGTGATCATTGTCATTGTTTTTGTCGTTGTAGTAGTTGCAGTAGTGAGAATTTTCTTATTTTATCATTATTTTATTTATTTATTTATTCAATTTGTATCATGATCATAGCCCTGACATTCCTGTCTTCTCCCAGTCTACACAATTAAAATTCTCTCTCTACATTACCTCCTCTTTTCTGACAAGAATAGGAACTCCCCCTTGGGTCCCACCCTCCCCTTGAACATCCAGTGGCAGTAGGAGGAAACACTTTCCTACAGAAGTGCATTTCCTGCAGAAGGCATTTCAGTTAGCAGAAGTGGATACAGTGGAATTTAACAGAGTCAGAGACAGCCCACACTTCAATTTGGGGAATCTCTTGAAGACTACAAATATCAGCTACAAATATATAGGTCCAGTCCCTGCATGGTCTTGGTTGAGTCTGTGAGCCCCCATGGACACAGAGTAGTTGACTCTGTAGATCTTCTTGTGCTGCGCTTGACCACTCTTCCTGGTTTAATTCTATTGACCACTCTTCAACAAGACTTTCTGACCTCCCACAGGAATTTGGTTGTGGGTATCTGCATCTATTTCAATCTGGTGCTGGATAACACATTTCAGGAAACAGTTATGCTATGATCCTGTCTATAAGCATAGCAGAGTATCATTAATAGGGTCAAAGGTTGCTGCTCTTAAATGGGATGGGTCTCAAGTTGGGCTAGTCATCATTTGGCCATCCCCTTAATCTCTGCTTTATCTTTATCCCCGTGTACCCTGTAGGCAGAACAAATTTTGGGTTGATGGTTTTATGGGTGGGTTAGTCTTCCCCTCCCTCCACTGGAAGGCCACAATGCTTGGGAGACCAAGAACTAGAGACTAGTTAGCTTAGAGATCTATTGGAAAACCAAATACTATTGGTCTTATTAGTATTTGTACTAAAAGTACATATTTGTGCAAAATTTAAGTCATATTGTACTAAGAGTAGTGATAAGAAGATTCCTAGTGATATTCTGCTGTATTCATAAATCATTGCCTTGTTCAGCCATTATCAAAGCTGATCCTTCGTATAGCAGACTGTAAAACAAAAATACAGAGACCCTTAGACAGCCATTTTACAGAGAGAAAAAAAATACATTGCAGCATTCAGCACTATCTGGGTTTTCTTCATCAAATCCCTTCCATTAGATCTCCTGTGTAAGAGGAAGGAGAGAGCATAAGATGCAGAGGAAATGGAGGGTACTTTGTGTCCTTTGTCTTTGCTTTATAAACCATTTAAAACAAATTATTGTGCTAAAATATGCTTGAATGTGTGGTCATCCACGGAGTGCAGGTTACATGTGCTTCCATAAAAGATTGACTCCTCCTTTCCTCTCAGGTAACAATTGTCAGTAGATGCTTGTTTAAGGGTGGGATTATTTGGCTGAAGTCCCTCTCCATGCTCTGATTTGGTCTACCATGGCTTTTGTCTGTGTTGTTCTAACTGCTGTGAATTCATATATGCAGCTCCCTTTCCAGAAGATGATGTTTCCACCTACTCCAACTCCTTTTACACTCCTTTTTAATTGGTTGTATTATTTACTTACATTTCAAATGTTATCCCCTTCCCCTGGTTTCCCCTCTTCAAACCCATTATTCCATCCCCCTCATCCTGCTTCTATGAAGGTGCTCCCCTACCCACTCACCCACTCCCATCTTCCTGCCTTGGCATTGCCCTCACTGGGGCATTTATTGTTCTCCTCATACAGTATTTATTTGTTTTCTTTTGAATTCCCAACCCCATTATGGAAAGAAAATCATGACTTGTACCCAAACTTGTTACATTACAGGATAGAAATTTCTGCTATTTTTTTTAATAAAATTGAATTATTGATCATTTTATTTGCTTACATTTCAAATAATATTGCCTTCCTGGTTACTCCTCCACAGCACCCCATCCCACCTTCCCTCCCCACTTTGCCTCTTTGAAGGTGCTCCTCCACACTCAGCCATTTCTGCCTCACTGCTCTTGCATCTAGATCTTTCAATCTTTGTATCACCTCTTCCACAATGATTTCTCAACTACTTTTTTCAGTTCTCAGTCTTTTTTTCTAATTTTATTAAATTAATTTATTTTTACACTCCATGTTCCATTCCCTGACCTCTCTCCATCAACCCTTAGACTGTTCCACATCCCACAAATTCTCCCCACACCCCTGTCTCTACGTGCATGCTCCTACCCCCTACTCCACCTGACATCTAAACTTTCTGGGGCCTCTAGTTTCTTGAAGGTTAGGTGCATCATGTCTGAATGAACACAGACCCGACATTCCTCTACTGATGTGTGTTGGGGGCCTCTTATCAGATTGTGTATGCTATCTGCTTGGTGATACAGGGTTTGATAGATCTCAGGGTTTCAAATTAATTGAGACTGCTGGTCCTTCTACAGGATTTTCCTTCTCAGCTTCTTTCAGCCTTCTCTAATTCAACAACAGTGGTCAGCTGTTTCTGTCCATTGGTTGGGTGCAAATATCTGCATCTGACTCTTTCATTTGCTTGGGTTTTTTAGAAGGCAGTAATGATAGATTTTTGTGAGTGTTCCATATTCTCAGTAATAGTGTCAGGCCTTGGGACCTCCCCTGAGCTGTATCCCACTTTGGGCCTATTGCTGGACCTTCTTTTTCCTCAGGTTCCTCTCCATTTCCATCCCTGTAATTCTTTCAGACAGGAACAGTTATGGGTCAGATATGTGACTGTGGGATGGCAACCTCATCCCTCAGTTGATGCCCTGTCTTCATATTGGAGGTGGGTTCTATAAGTTCCTTCTCCTTACTGTTGAGCATTTCATCTAAGGTCCCTCTCATTGATTCGCGAGAGTCTCTTACCTCCCAGGTCTCTTGTGTATCCTGGAGGGTTCCCCCAACCTCCTGTTTCTTGAAGCTGCCTGTTTCAATTCTTTCTGCTGTCTCTTAGGGCTTCAGTGTTTTTCCCTCATCCAATACAAGATCAAGTTTCCCTCTCCCCTCCACTACCCGCCCCCATCCACTTTCCCTCCCTGGTCCCTCTCTCTGTCCCCACTTGTGATTGCTCTCTCTTCTCTCTCCCAAGTGGGACTGAGGTATCCTCACTTGTGCACTTCAGCTTGTTGACGTTTTTGAGTTCTGTGGGCTATATCTTGTGTATTCTGTACTTATTTTTGGCTAATATCCACTTATTATTTTTTTGAAACTAAATACATCTTAATAGAAAACAAAATACAAAATAACTCTTCTCAGAAAACAGAAATATTTAGCAGACATCAGAACTTGCTTTGTCCTCAGAGCATGGTCAGTACTTGAGGGTGCACATTCATGATTCATCCCCTGTTCACTACCAACACTGCAGTGAGGTGGAAGCGGGTCATCGAGGGAGAAAAAGACCAAGAAGCCACATCTGGGAATAAACAATTTTCTTTAAATCCAGCATTTCTTAAGTCTATCTTGTGACTTACTCAAAATTATTCTTTATCATAATTTTGTTGATGGAACCCTGGTAACTGGTGCAGCGCTGAGGCCTACCCTCTGCCCACCACAGTGCTTCTCCCCAGGGTACAAGTGCTGACACAAGTGCAGCCAATGCAGAACCTCCTTGGCCACCATCACTGCAGGAGCCCATGCTCAGTAGCTGCCTGCCTGTCCACAGAGCATAGCACATGGTGCCCCTTTCTCCTGATACACTGGGCCACCCAAGTCTGAATTCCCTGAACCTCAAAATTCCAAGTATTATAGCCAGTGCCAGGAGTCACTTGCTGCCAGTGCTAGGTTTCTTCTTCTCAATAATAAAATTATTAATTATAATGATAAAAATCCTGGTTTTATCATTATGGAAAAGGAAAGACATCATCCTTTCCTTTCCTAATTCCTGTTCCCACTTCCCTCAAGGGTCAGCCACTACAGCTGCTATAGGGAGAGTTCTGCACCTGCTCTAGTACACCCACAGGTGGAGACAGATGCAAAAGCAAGGTGCCTGTATGAAGCAGGAGGCCTCGAGCCTGGGAGCTTCCCAGCTCTCAACTGGAGTCTTGTGCACCAGGGCTGTGTTGAGTGCATGTGGGATAGGGGAGGGCTCTTTTGCAATCACTGATTTAGTTTTAGCATGTTCTGGACTGTGACCAGTCTTCCAGCCCCACCCAGTCTGCCACCTAGATAAAAACTTAATGTTCTTGATTCTCTTGTGTGATTCCAGTCACCAGGAGGAGGTTGCAGGCCATGAACTGTACACTCAGGACGTTGCTCATCTGCCCAGTGTACACGCCCACGAGCTCACCTGAAGAGCCATCAGCAGGTGTGTTGCAGCACGTGCTTCTGATGTCCCAGACATGCATAGAGTTGTCCATGGAGGCAGAAGCAATCAGACCACTGTCTGGGCTAAAGGCCAGACTGGTGATGCTGCCCGTGTAGCCTCTCAGTTCTTTAAAAAGTGTCCCAGAGGCCAAGTCCCACAACTTTAACCGCTGGTCCTCGCCAGCAGATACTCTGGTTTCTCTTTAGATCGTATAATATCCACTTATTAGTGAGTACATACCATGCATGTACTTTTGAGTTTGAGTTACCTTACTCTAGATTGATTTCCAGAGTGGTTGTATGAGTTTGCAATCCCACCAGCAATGGAGGAGTCTTGATAGGATATGGATATGTTGTGCAGTATATATGTTTCCTTAAGGTCTGAGATACAGAAGCTTCAAACAGAAGCTTCTCAGATGAGGGTTTAGGGATATATTAATCTATGTGTTAACCATTAGATATCAGTAGTTGGCTTATTGCTATATCTAGTTAGCAGCATAGTAATAGTAGGCTCTTCTGAGGGCTCATGGTCTATCTAGTAATTTATTCTTAACTGCAAAATAGTGACATGTATGGGTTTCATCTTGTGGAGCAGAATCTACATGCAACCCTGCAGTGCTTGGTTGCTTTAATGATGCCTATTTCATTATTTTACCAATGGCAGATCTTCTTAAGCATATCATTATTGTAGCTCACAGGATTCATACATAGGTGTTTCCAATTACTTCTTCAATATCTCAGTAGCTTGTGGAGCATTTTCCAGAACGATGAAGGTTATACATAATGGGAAAAGTTTCCAGGTCAGTGCTAGCTTACCTTCTCCATGGTCAAGTATATGATGTCATTGGCACTAGGTTAGTAGTTTCAAGTTCTAGAGGACTGTCAAGAACAATGGCAAAAACTATAATGATTAGAGATCTATGAGGACTTGCTGACTGACCACTCTAAAACTGGTAACCAAGTCCTGGCAATTGGTATTTTTATTTGTTATATTCTCCTATCTAGAAGGAGATATCATTAAAATGTAATATGTTATAAGGCAATTTCTCTCTCTCTCTCTCTCTCTCTCTCTCTCTCTCTCTCTCTCTCTCTCTCACACTTTCTTTCTTTATGTCTATGTGTATGTTAGACAATTTCTACAGTGTTAGCTTTGGATATGAATTTTGTGAAAATTTTAGTGTCATCTATTCCTCCCCATATGACCTCCTTTATACTACTGTCCAGACCTTCAACCAAAGTTAACTCATTCTATCTCAACATTTCTTTTTAACCTACTATTCCAGTGTGTTCTATCATCCTTTAAATCACTTTCCCATATACTCTTAGAAATTTGTTGACCTCTATGTGATTTCCAAATGAAACATATCTGAATATTCAAAGCTAGCATGCACAAATGAGGAAGAACATGTAATATTTGTTCTTATAGTCCTAGGTTAACTCGCTAAGAATTACTTATCAAGATCCATTTGTATTTTTAACCATTTAATTTTTTCTTAATGAGTGAATAATATTTCATTGTCTAAGTATAACAAAACTCTATTAGAAAACAGAATATTTCATACCTATACAATTATGTATACCTGTATGTCAATATTCAGGGTTTAATTTGACTTACCTTACAAAGAGTATGTTGCCAATACTAGACTTTTAGGGTGCTAAATAAAAGGACAAATGCCAAGTGATATATATATATATATATATATATATATATATATATATATATATCCATTACTTCTTGATCAGGATCTTCCAATGACCCCAAAACATTATAGACTACTGCCATTGCTCTTGTTTGCCCACTAAAAGGTGATAATAAAACACTATTGCTGAAGACATCATTCATTTACTGTAATAATCTTATCTAGCTGTGAACTTTTAGTACAGGTCTCATATATTATCAGAGAAGCCTCCCTGTGCACTACAGAATATTACCTAAGAAACCAACAACTGGTCAAAATGCAGAAAGTAACTGTTACAAGAGACCTCACACAGAAGTAGACCATCTAACTTATTCCTTCCATTAAAGCTCAGGGACCATTGTAACATTATAAGAATTAGATGTTGAGAAGCAGTAGACCGGACATGAGAAGGCCACTGAATTCATGAAATCTCAGAAGCTGCAATTGTCTACACAAGGCAGATCTGAATATGATCAAGTAAACTTTAGAGCATAGAGTTGATGCCCTGATACACTTGAGTATATGATCCACTACATTGGATTCCAGAGTATATGGGTAATGTAAATTGAAGATTAAGAGGTATTAAATAAGGGGGCAGAAAATTAGGGCTGGGAAATGAGAGGTTGATCTAGAATAAGTAAGAAGAAGAGAAGTATACGTTGAATATAATAAAAATATATTTTGTGAAATTCACAAAAATAAAATTATTACTCTAAAAGAAAATAATATGGTATAATATTTATAGGTTTGGTATTTTGCAAAGGTTCAATGAAATTGCTATGGGATACATAATATCACCATATATCTGAATTATTATTCTCCTTTTTCACTAGTGTCATGAACTACAGTTAATTATGAGCATAGGGTGTAAAAAATGATCATTCTATCAAATCAATTCTGAAAATAATTCAATTGGAAATAATTAGTAAAAATGGAATTATCAAATTTGAATGTTTCAATATCATCCAACATATACACATCATAATGAAACTATATAATTTCAAATCTCAATAGATATTAAATTGATGTTAATCTAGAAGAGAACATTCCAAGAAAGGTATCCAATAAAGTCTGTACACTTTCATTTTGACTCTATGCTTCCCAAGCATTTTTCATAGAGAATTATTGAAGGATTTTATGCAATTCACTGTTCTACTTTTAAAGCTTCCCAAGATGCCAATATATATCTCAGCTGTTGAACTACAAGATGAAAAGAATTAAATACAACTCAAACAAAGCAAAAACAATAACACAAACAAAAGTTCTTCAAGAATCTTTTGTGAACAAAGAAACACATTTCCTTAGAAGATACCAGTCAGTATAGAAACACTAGTCCCAAAGAACTAATATGCCCAGACCCTGGGATGGACTCTAGGCAGCAAAATAAAATTTCTTATCTCCCGATGGGTCACAGAACATAAATAACACCAACACAGAGCTAATAAGTGGACTCATATTACCCTTTGCCGTGGCTTTCAGGAAACCTTTCATCAAATTTATTGCCAGAGCTGCTGCACATTATTGTGTTCTTTATTAGGCATTCTTCTCCCTAAAGATTAATTCAGGGCTTTATGAAGCTGCATGTTCCAGAGTAATAGATGATTGCAAGTAAGTTAAGAGGTGTCAAATTCACATCACTATAGACACACAAAATTATGGTCAAATATCTGGTGACATTCATGACATAATCTAGTTGCTTAAATTTACCATGACATTGTCTTTGTAACAGTGCTAAATTAGGAGACTTTAAGGTGCATATGCATTTGAGAAAAGCAGGTAATACAGAACTCCTGTCCCTCAACTACATCTATAAGTTGGCAGGGTAGTGTAGCAAAAAAGGGAAAGATTCATTCACATCTGGTTATCTCTCTGAAGCCCTGTGTGTCAAAAATTAAACACTGAATTGAACTGAGTTTGGGGTGCAGGGGGGTGTGTTCTGCCAGATGGTTTACAAGCTTCAAATACTGAATTTCTGAGAAGTATTAACACTGTCTTAATGTACTTCTGAAGACAGCTTTTAATTTACAATGACATATTGACCTCAATGAAAAATATAATCCATCTACTTCAATTAAATGACTACTGAGTGCCTATATAACTATCTCCTAGCCTTTCAAACATAAGACAAACAACATTTCATTTTAAATTGAAAAATACAAAATGAAAGGACTTACATTACTTTAAGTTTTATATAAAGGGTCAATAATTAAAAAATAATCATGTAAACATTAAAGTGTCATTGCAAATAGTACTTTCTCTGAAGTATAAAACAATGTTGCATAGATATTTTAGTAAATTCCATTAGCCTATTTAGAGATCATTTATGTTAGCTATACTTCAAAACAAATTTTGTTGTGTGGTCAAATGTATATAAAATTCAAATTGTTTCAGTATTGTTTTGAATAATACTTCCTAGTGTGTAGAATTTAGTATCTGTACTGGCTAGTTTTTGTGTCAACTTGACACAGCTGGGTTATCACAGAGAAAGGAGCTTCAGTTTGGGAAATGCCTCCATGAGATCTAGCTGTGAGACATTTTCTCAATTACTGATCAAGGGCCCCTTGTGGGTGGGACCATCTCTGGGCTGGAAGTCTTGGGATCTATAAGAGAGCAGGCTGAGCCTCCATGGCCTCTGCATCAGCTCCTGCTTCCTGACCTGCCTGAGTTCTAGTCCTGACATCCTTTGGTGATTAACAGCAATGTGAAAAGTGTAAGCTGAATAAACCCTTTCCTCCCCAACTTGTTTCTTGGTCATGATGATTGTGCAGGAGTGGGCTATTCCTGTGACAACCTGACCATGTTTTTGGGAGGACTGTGGAAGGACTTTGGAACTTTGGGCCAGAAGATCCATTCTGTGTTAAGAGCTCTGTGGGATGTTGTGTAGGAACTTGGAAGATAATGTTGAGAACAGTGCAGAAGATGGAGGCCTGGCTTGTGAAATTTCAGAGGGAAAATTAAAGACTCTTTTCAGGGCCATTGTTACTTTGTGAAGATTCTGTGTGGTTCTGGTTAGCTGGGGCTGAAGAATCAGCTGTGATTAACAAGACACCAGAACTACTAAAGCAAAAATTTGGCGTTACTGGGACCATTGATGCTGGTTAGCTGGAGCTAAGAAATTAGCGGTGATTAAGAAGAGACCAGCATCATTGTGGTGACATCTTCTTGGAAATGTTTTCTGAAAGCACAAGGAGGCTGTGTTCCAGACATAGCCATGGTTGTGCCTTGTGCTGTGACTGGACTTGGTAATGTGTAAGAGTTACCTAGGTGGTACTGGTTTTAGAGGCATGAAAGAGTCATGCAGAGCAGCCAAGGCCACGGAAGCACTGTGAGAGGCCATGGAAGGCCATTGGTAATGGTGCAGCCTCGGTTGCAATTGATGGCCCAGGACTGAAGGGGTCATGTAAAGGAGTTCAGGCTCCCCACTACGAAGAGAGCCTATGAGAGGCTAGTGTTGAAGCCTAGTTACAGAAGCATTTTGGAGATGCCAGTAGCATGAGATGACCACCAAGAACAGCAGCAGCAATGGAGTACAGGCATTTGGATCCTAGATGTGTGTGCTACAAAGGGAATGGCTGGAGAAGTAACCCCAGCCTTTGGAGGAGCCCAGAAGATGTTGAATTAGATCCTAGACATTGGATGGTTGGAGATTGATTTTTGCTTTTGATTGTGACTGTGCCCGGGTAATTTTCCCTCTTGAAGGTAGTTTTTAAATGAAGCCCATAATTAAGAGACTTTGAATTTTAAAGTATATTGAATTTTAAAAGATACTGGATATTTTTAAAAGGATTTAACTTTTAGTATGTAAAGACTGTGGGACTTTTAAGTTATTTAAGATGTTGGGGATGAGTAAGAACTAAGGGTTGAGGCTTACTAGTGATGTATTTGTGTGTCAAGTAGACAAGGGGTCAAGTGTACTGGCTAGTTTCTGTGTCAACTTGACACAGCTGGGTTATCACAGAGAAAGGAGCTTCAGTTGGGGAAATACCTCCATGAGATCTAGCTGTGAGACATTTTCTCAATTACTGATCAAGGACCCCTTGTGGGTGGGACCATCTCTGGGCTGGCAGGCTTGGGATCTATAAGAGAGCAGGCTGAGCAAGCCATGGGAAGCAAGCCAGTAAAGAACATCCCTCCATGGCCTCTGCACCAGCTCCTGCTTCCTGACCTGCCTGAGTTCCAGTCCTGACATCCTTTGGTGATTAACAGCAATGTGAAAAGTGTAAGCTGAATAAACCCTTTCCTCCTCAACTTGTTTCTTTCTATTTTTTTAAAGATTTATTTTATTTATTATATGTAAGTACACTGTAGCTGTCTTCAGACACTCCAGAAGAGGGCACCAGATCTTGTTACGGATGGTTGTGAGCCACCATGTGGATGCTGGGATTTGAACTTATCACCTTCGGAAGAGCAGTTGGGTGCTCTTACCCGCTGAGCCATCTCACCACCCTCTCAACTTGTTTCTTGGTCATGATGTTTTTGCAGGAATAGAAACCCTGATGAAGACAGTATCTAAGTCGTGTTTAAACATTTAAATAAGAGTAATATTAGTAGCAAATGTTTCCATCTCCAGTGAAATTAGAGTAAAATAAAAGAGATCCTTTGGGAAAATACACACATGTAATTTTTCTACTGTTTATTGTGTGTCACACAGTGTTCTAAGCATTTACATGTATTTAATAATATCTGCATATGTTAGAACTAATGAAGAAAATTGCAATAGTTCACATAAGTAGTATAAAGTAAATGCAGAATTTAAAAATTATTTGGATAAGGGAAACTAACAAGAAGGAAGGACAGAGGTACATGTGAGAACACATATATTCTGGAAACAACAATCAGTGAAGAGTTGTTCTGAATTATCTTTAAATATATATGCATGTCCACATATAAATACTTGAACAAGAAACATATTTACATATATGCTTTTACATGAATTTCATTTTTATATTTTTAACTATATTCTGCTTATGTTTTCCAAACAAAACTCCCTCAAGATCCTACCTATTTCTCCACCTACCCAACTATATGCATATGCCCTTCCTTCCTTCCTTCCTTCCTTCCTTCCTTCCTTCCTTCCTTCCTTCCTTCCTTCCTTCCTTCCTTCCTTCCTTCCTTCTTTCCCATTCTCTCTCTCTTTCTTTCTTTCTTTCTTTCTTTCTTTCTTTCTTTCTTTCTTTCTTTCTTTCTTTCAATATCATACAAAAAGCCATCTTGAAATATTAATAAGAATTAAATAAAACTAGATAAAGCCGGGCGTGGTGGCGCACGCCTTTAATCCTAGCACTCGGGAGGCAGAGGCAGGCAGATTTCTGAGTTCGAGGCCAGCCTGGTCTACAAAGTGAGTTCCAGGACAGCCAGAACTACACAGAGAAACCCTGTCTCGAAAAAAAAAAACAAAAAAAAAAAAAAAAAAACAAACAAAAAAAAAAAAACTAGATAAAAACACCACAGAGCTGGGCATTGGCAGCACACAGCTTTAATTCCAGTACTTGGGAGGCAGAGGCAAGTGGATTTCTGAGTTTGAGGCCAGCCTGGTCTACAGAGTGAGTTCCAGGACAGCCAGAACTACACAGAGAAACCCTGTCTACAAGCAAACAAACGAACAAAAAGGAAAACAAAACCAAAACTACACTAAGACAAAACAAACAAAAAATAAACAAAAAGAAATGCCCAAAGAAAAAAATCTCAAGAATCACATTTAGACTCAGAAACAAATATATTTGCAAACACAGAAATGCCATAAAAACCATAAAACAAAAAACTATAATACACAAAGTACTTGACAGGTTACAAAAAGGCTTTGACAAAGTATTATGAAACAAAACTCTTCAAAATACTATTGAGTTTGTTTCCTGTTGGCCATTGCTGCTTGGCATGGGTCCTGGTCTTAAGAGTGGTTTGTATCTCCAGGGAGACCCTGTTGGAAAAAAAAAAAAAAAAAAAAAAAAAAAACTAAGTTTATGTTTGAGATAGTAATCAATTATAAAACTCCAGTGAATAAGTAAGATAGATTAGTCAACAAAATGTAAGAATATATAAGGAAACCATGTGGAATTTCACTACCTTTGTAGCTATTAAAATATTTTATAGATTTTTTTCTTTTTTACTTTTGAGCAATCTATGTTCAGATTCGTCTTCTCTAGGATGGATCCCTGATGGATTTGCCAGTCCCACTTGTTGAGTGAAATGTGTGTGTGTATGTGTGTGTATAACTCTATATGTACTTAAAAATTGATATTTATACATACAAATATTTAAATATGTATATATTTGTTTCAATATGAATGAAAGAACACTTCAAGAAGTTGAAAGGGAGTTGAGGGAACAGGGAAGAAGTTAGATAAGTGAGAGGGTGATAAAGGAGTAAATACAGTACTAGCACATAAACCTCTCCAAGAATAAAAATAAAATGAATATTTCAAGAATACAAAAGAGAAAATGATTAAACATGATCATTAAAAATGATCAAACAATGTATAAAATAATATACTCTTACGATGAAATAGGAAAAAGAAAAGCATTGTCTTTGGGGGTTTTTTATTAGATTTTTTTTTAAATTTACACTTCAAATATTATCCTTTTCCCTGGTTTTCCCACGAAAACCCCCTTTCCCCCCTCCCCATGCTCACCAACCTACCCACTCCAGTTTCCTACCACTATACTGGGGCATGGAACCTTCCCAGGACCAAGGATCTCTCCTCCCACTGATGACAAACTAGGCCATCCTGTGCTACATATGCAGCTAGAGTCATGAGTCCCACCATGTGTACCCTTTGATTGGTTGTTGAGTCCCAGGGAGCTCTGGGGTTAATGGTTAGTTCATATTGTTGTTCCTCTTATGGGGCTGCAAACCCCTTTAGCTCCTTGAGTACTTTCAGTAGCTCCTTCAATGAGGACCCTGGGCTATGTCCAATGGATGACTGTGAGCATCCACTTAAAAAGATGGTCATTTATTTAATGATAGATATTTTCATAGAATATAGTCTGGTTACAGTTTCCCCTCTCTCCATTACTTCACAATTTCTTTGTCTTACCCATACACCCAAATCCACACCCATTGTTTTGTTCTCTCATTAGAATAGAAACACATATTTAAAATTAATAACAACAACAACAACAACAACAACAACAACAACAACAACAATAATAATAATGAAATAGAATAAAAGCAAAGAAGAATAAGACAAAATAAGCAAAAATAGAATCATAAAAAGCACAAGAGACAAATATAGCCACATATATGTACACACAAACAATCCAATAACAATAAAATCAGACACTATAATATACAGACCAAATATATGTAAGGTCAAAAAAAAAATCAGACAAAATATTGTGAGACAAAAATCCTCCAAAAATACTATTGAATTCATTTTGTGTTGCCTATCTATTGCTGGGCATGGAACTTGCCCGTAAGTATGGTTTATTTCCCTAGTGAGACTTCACTGGAGAAAAGTAATTTTTTCCTTTGCTAGTAATCACCAACTGGACATAGCTTTTGGTTTAAGGATTTGGACTTGTATCTACTTTCCAACCCATCATTTGGTCCCTATCTGACTTGGATCTTAGAAGGCCCTGTGTACCACCTGTCTCTGTAAGTTTGTGTGAGTTAGTCCTGTTGTATCCAGAAGGCATTGTTTTTATTGAGTCTTCTATCCTCACTACCTCTTACAATCTTTCTGCCTCTTCTTCTGAAGGGTCCCATGAACCCTGAGGGGAGGAATTTGATGGGAACATCCTATTTAGAAATGAGTGTGCCTGGGTCTCTTCATCTCTGTACAATGCCAAGCTGTGTGTCTGTATTTATTCCCATCTATTGTAGGAGACATTTCTTTACTGATGACTGGGCAAGGTATTGACCTATGAGTCTAGAGGACATTTTACTATCTTTTTTTATTAGATATTTTCTTTATTTACATATCAAATGCTATCCCAAAAGTATCCTATAACTCCCCCCTGCCCTACACTGCTACCTACCCACTCCCACTCCTTGGCCCTGGCGTTCTCCTGTACTGGGGCATATAAAATTTGCAAGACCAAGGGGCCTCTCTTCCCAGTGGTTGACTAGGCCATATTCTGCTACATGTGCATCTAGAGACACAGTAGGATTTGGTTTTCTACTAGGTCCCTGGCCTTTCATATATCAGGATTTTAACCCCCAGCAACTGTCAGACATGTGTACCATCTATGCAGTGGGCTTTAATTCTAATCAGATAGTGGTTGTTTATTTTCACAGTGCCTCTATTATACTAACTATTCTCATGGGCAAGTCATCATTTTATATTGAAGAGTTTGCAGGAAAGTTGGTTTTTACCTTTTTCCTCATGTGGTTTACAGGGTACCTTCCAGAATAGAATTTCATCCTAGTTAGAAGGGATGAAGGCTTTAGGTAAGTACATGGTCAACTTCTCTGTATTTGAGTATCTATATAGGTGTTAACTTCAGCAATAGTGCCTTGCTATTAAGTTATAGAGAGCAACCAGTAGCCTGAGTTATGTTGGGGTTTTCAAAGGGTCAGTTTGGCCAACAACTCCATTAGATGTAACCCATTTCTGGTACTTTGGTTTTAATCTATGAAGAGCAATGTCTAGTTGGGGCTTTTTATTTTCAGTTATTAAGTTTACATCAAATACCTCTTACATAGTGGCATAGTTTAAATGAAAAAAAAATGACAAAGAAATTTGCTGAGTCAGTCTGCTGTGATAGAATACATTTTATCATTAACTCTTGCAAACACTATACTATTGTTTCACAGAACTCACTGCATGAACAGGATGCTGGGGGAATGAAAGGATTAATAGATTTGCTTAGAACAAAATCTTAGACAATGTTACATTAGAGAGAGATACACAGTAAAATCACCCTGAGAACATCAGTAGTTGGCAAAACTTCCTAACGTGGGAGGGTTACTCAGATGCAATAACATCCTGAAAATAATCAGTAGCTTGGGTCAAAGAAGAAACAAAAAGATTATAGCAGTAATGAATAACATTTACTGAGGGTGCATAAACAAATAGAATGGACATAATGATAATGGGAATAATCCAGTCTCAAAAAGGCACATGTTGTACATTTTCTCTTCTAAGTGGTATCTACATTGAGATACATGAAAGAAGAATGCCTACTCTTTGAAAAGAGGAAGTGTCAAAGTAACTGTCCTTGATGAGTGAGAAAAAAAAAGTGTAATTGGAAATGAATATGATCAAACATATTTGCGAAACTGTTTACTACCAGAGGATCGAGCAATAGCTATCCTGGGCACATACCCAGAAGATGTTCCAACTGGTAATAAGGACACATGCTCCCCTATATTCATAGCAGCCTTATTTATAATAGCAAGAAGCTGGAAAGAACCCAGATGTCCCTCAACAGAGGAATGGATAGAGAAAATGTACATTTACACAATGGAGTACTATTCTGCTATTTAAAAAATGAATTTATGAAATTATTGGGCAAATGGATCTATCTAGAGGACATAATCTTTAGTGAGGTAACCCGAGGTAACCCAATCACAAAAGAATTCATTGGATATGCGCTCATTGATAAATGGATATTAGTCTAGCAACTTAGAATACTCAAGATACAATTTGCAAAACACAAGAAAATCAAGAAGGAAGACCAGCACATGGATACTTCATTCCTCCTTTGAATAGGAAACAAAATACCTATGAAAGGAGTTACAGAGACAAAGTTTAGAGCTAAGATGAAAGGATGGACCATACAGAGACTACCCCACAGGGGGATCCATGACATAATCAGTCACTGAACTCAGACACTATTGCATAGGACAGCAAGTGTTTACTGAAGGGACCCTGATATAGCTGTCTTGTACAGAAGTGGATGCTCACAGTCATCTATAAGATGGAGCACCGGGCCCACGTTGGAGAAGCTAGAGATAGAATCCCAAGAGCTGAAGGGGTCTGCAATCTTAGAAGAGGAACAACAATATGAACTAATCAGAACACCCAGAACTCGTGTCTCTAGATCCATATGTAGCAGAATATGGCCTAGTCGGCCATCATTGGGAGGAGAGGCCCCTTGGTATTGCAATCTTTATATGCCCCAATACAGGGGAACACCAGGGCCAAGAAGTGGGAGTGGGTGGGCAGGGAAACAGGGTGGTAGGAGGGGGGAGGGAACTTTTGGCATAGCATTTGAAATGTAAATTAAGAAAATATCTAATAAAAAATTGAAAAAAGAAATACAATTTGTAAAATGAATATATATTGATAAAGGAAAAAGAACAAGCAAGGAGACCTCTTCATAAAGAACTTTAAATAATGCATGACAATGTGCCCCCATGTTATTTTACTTTTGGACATAATAAATAAAGGAAAAGCAGAGACTAAAGGAATTGCCAACCAATACTGAGACACATCCAATGGGCAATCACCAATCCTTGACAATATTAATGATACTCTGTTATACTTGCATACCGAAGTCTGGGATGGCTGTGCTCTGAGAGGCTCTACTCAACAGCTGACTCAGACAGATGTTGACACAGATAGTCAAACAATGGAGAGGTTGGGGATGCTTAGAGAAAAGTTGGGGGTCCAGCTTCTTTAGCTCTTTGTAGATGTTGGATATTAGTCCCCTATCAGATTTAGGATTGGTAAAAATCCGTTCCCAATCTGTTGGTGGTCTTTTTGTCTTGCCGACTGTGTCTTTTGCTGTACAGAAGCTTTGCAATTTTATAAGGTCCCATTTGTCAATTTTTGATCTTACTGCACAGGCCATTGCTGTTCTGTTTAGGAATTTTTCCCCTGTGCCCATATCTTCGAGGGTTTTCCCCACTTTCTCCTCTATAAATTTCAGTGTCTCTGGTTTTATTTGGAGGTCTTTGATCCACTTAGACTTAAGCTTTGTACAAGGAGATAAGAATGGATCAATTCGCATTCTTCTACATGATAATAGCCAGTTGTGCCAGCACCATTTTTGAAAATGCTGTCCTTTTTCCACTAGATGGTTTTAGCTCCCTTGTCAAAGATCAAGTGACCATAGGTGTGTGGATTCATTTCTGGGTCTTCAATTCTATTCCATTGATCTATCTGTCTGTTGCTGTACCAGTACCATGCATTTTTTATCACAATTGCTCTGTAGTACAGCTTAATGTCAGGCATGGTGATTCCCCCAGAGGTTCTTTTATTGTTGAGAAGAGTTTTTGCTATCCTAGGTTTTTTTATTATTCCAGATGAATTTGCAAATTTCCCTTTCTATCTCAGTGAAGAATTGAGTTGAAATTTTGACGGGGATTGCGTTGAATCTGTAGATTGCTTTTGGCAGGATAGCCATTTTGTCTATATTAATCCTGCCAATCCATGAGCATGGGAAATCTTTTATTCTGCTCTTAAAAATGAATTTATGAAATTCTTGGGCAAATGGATGTATCTGGAGGATATAATCCTTAGTGAGGTAACCCAATCACAAAAGAAGTCATTGGATATGCACTCACTGATAAATGGATATTAGCCCAGAAATTTAGAATACCCAAGATACAATTTGCAAAACACAAGAAAATCAAGAAGGAGGACCAGAGTATGGATACTTTATTCTTCCTTTGAATAGGAAACAAAATACCCATGAAAGGAGTTACAAAAACAAATGTTAGGGCTAAGATGAAAGGATGGACCATACAGAGACTACCCCACCGGGGATCCATCCCATAATCAGTCACTAAACTCAGACACTATTGCATAGGACAGCAAGTGTTTACTGAAGGGACCCTGATATAGCTGTCTTGTACAGAGGTGGATGCTCACAGTCATCTATAAGATGAAGCACGGGGCCCACAATGGAGAAGCTAGGGATAGAACCCCAGGAGCTGAAGGGGTCTGCAACCCTAGAAGAGAAACAATAATATGAACTAACCAGAACCCCCAGAACTTGTGTCTCTATCTCCATATGTAGCACAATATGGCCTAGTAGGCCATCATTGGGAGGAGAGGCTCCTTGGTATTGCAATCTTTATATGCCCCAATACAGTAGAACGCCAGGGCCAAGAAATGGGACTTGGTTGGCAGGGGAGCAGGGCGGTGGGAGAGGGGAGGGAACTTTTGGAATAGCATTTGAAATGTAAATTGAGAAGATATCTAATAAGAAATGGAAAAAAAAAAAAAAANCTGGGGGTGGGGGTGGGGGTGGGGGTGGGGGTGGGGGTGGGGGCAACAAGTGGAGCAAGTCTGTCCCTAAAGCTATAGCTTGATTGTGGAATCTCTTCCCCAAGAGGGATGCCTTGTCTGATATCAGTGGGAGAGGATTCATAGACTTGATGTGGTGTGCTAGGGTAGAGGATGGGACTATCCTTTCAGAGGTAAAGGGGAAGGGGAATGGGTTATGGACTCTGTAAGGGGGACCAGAAAGGGGGCAGCATTTGGAATGTAAAGGAGGGAAGAAATAATGAGAGAAAGAAAGAAAGGAAGGAAGGAAGGAAGGAAGGAAGGAAGGAAGGAAGGAAGGAAGCAAGCAAGAAAGAGAAGGAAAGGAAAAATTGAGAACTGATGTAATCAACTAAAAGGTTAAAAATAAATTGCCTTACAAGTCTATGTAAGTAATTACATATTCAACTAATTCTAAACACTTTTGAGATGTAAAAACAATATTAATGCTGATATATGTTACAATTTGGGCAACCATAAAAATCACTACAATAAATTAAAGAAATGAATAAATTACTATATTTTAGAAAAAATATGATAGGAAATACACAGAAGAGGAAAATCTTATTCAGGCATTCACACAGGCATTTATTACAAACTCAGTGAGTAATATTTTAGGAGATAAAAAGTGTTTAAAAACAAGTTTTAGCATAATTATAAATTCCCCAAAATCTTTATATTTTGATATAAAATAAGAAATAATGTTATGTTGGGGGGGGGTGGCGCATGCCTTTATTCCCAGCACTGGGCAGGCAGAGGCAGGTGGATTTCTAAGTTCGAGGCTAGCCTGGCCTACAGAGTGAGTTCCAGGACAGCCAGGGCTACACTGAGAAACCCTGTATCAAACAACAACAAGAAAAAAAAGAAAAGAAGAAAAAAAAGAAAAGAAAAAGAAAAGAAGAAGAAAAGAAAAAGAAAAGAAATGTTAATCCCTAACTACTGTTTTTGTTTTAATCTAAAAATGTCTCTGTGATGTGGGAAACATTTTTCCCATTTTTATTAGATATTTTCTTCATTTACCTTTCAGATGTTATCCCAAAAGTTCCCTATACCCTCCCCCATCCCCCACCCTGCTCCCCTACCCACCCACTCCTACATCTTGGCCCTGGTGTTCCCCTGTACTGGGGCATATAAAGTCTGCATGACCAAGGTGCCTCTCTTCCCAATGATGGCCAACTAGGCCATCTTCTTCTATATATGCAGCTAGAGACATGAGCTCTGGTGGTACTAGTTAGTTCCTGTTATTCTTCCACGTATAGGATTGAAGACCCCTTCAGCTCCTTGGGTACTTTCTCTAGCTCCTTCCTTGTGAGTCCTGAGTTCTATCTAATAGCTGATTGTGAGCATCCACTTCCATGTTTTCCAGGCATTGGTATAGCCTCCCACAGCTATATCAAGGCATTTCAGCACTATCTTGCTGGCAAATGAGATCGTGTCTATGTTTGGTGGCTGATTATGGGATGGATCCCCGGCTGCTGCAGTCACTGGTTGGTCCATCCTTTGGTTGAGCTCCACACATGATCTCCGTAACTCCTTCAATGTGTGTTTTTTTCTTAATTCTAGGAAGGGGTGAAGTGACCACATTTTTTTAATACCTCATACAGACACAGATTTTTAGAAAGCCGACGCCATGTAAGGACAATAGCAAACATGCAGCATTACCTCTTGAAAACAAGTTGTCTGATTCAGAAAATCAACTGCATGAACACAATGATACTGAAGGTATGAAAGAACAAACACTTGTCTGTTTAAAAGATTTTTAGACATTGAGATAGAAACAGATAAACTGTTTTATTTGGATAAAACTTGAATTAAAAAAAAAGAAATAATATGGAACATTATGAGGGATACAAAATGTGAAGCTTCAAGGATGAAGTTTGGAGCTAAAATGAAAGGATGGACCATCCAGAGAGTGCCCCACCAGGGTGTTCCATCACATAATCAGCCACCAAATACAGACACTACTCCATATGCCAGCAGGATATTGCTGAAAGGACCCTGATATAGCTGTCTCCTGGGAGGTTTTGACAGTACCTGACAAATACAGAAGTGGATGCTCACAGTCATCTATAGGGCAGAACAGAGTGTCTCCAATGTAGAAGCTAGAGAGAGTACCCAAGAGCTGTAGGGGTCTGCAACCCTATAGATGGAACAACAATATGAACTAATCAGAACCCCCAGAGCTCTTGTCTCTAGCTGCATATGTATAAGAAGATGGCCATTATTGGGGAAGAAATGCCCTTGGTCTAGCAATGTTTATAGGCCCCAGTACAGGGGAATGCCAGGGCCAAGTAGTGGGAGTGAGTGGGTAGGGGAGTAGGGCGGGGGGAGGGTATAGGGGACTTACGGGATAACACTTGAAATGTAAATGAAGAAAATATCTAATAAAAAAGTAAACAAAAAAGGATGAATTATTTCTATAATCAAATACCATGAGTTGAACCCAGTTGTTTCTCATAAACACAGGAGTCTCACAACTGATTCTGGTTGTCATGAAAACTAGACAACAACCAAAATTTAATTAAAGGCAAATATCTAATGTATCTGAGGTGTTTCTAGCATCATTATGTAGTGTTGTATCATGAAACTTTGCAGCAGTATTGGTTTCAAACACCTGTCATGTGTGCCTTGCACAGTGTAGGCCCCTATATTACTGATGCTCAAAAATATTGCCTGAAATATGTTGGCACATATTAAGAAATATGATATGTTATAAATGATAGTATTTTTACTATCTTAAATAGTGATGATTTAATTACGAAAAAAAGATCATATTTCCTACCATAATTCATCAGCATGTATAATATCAGAGTAAATATCTATAAATGAAACAGAATTTTGTTTTTGTCCTTAATAAATAAAAGGTATATATATATATATATATATATATATATATATATATATATATATATATATATATATATATATATATAAAGTATTTATAAATATTTTTAGTGTGTGATTGTGTATATATGTGTGTATGTATGTTGCTTTGTATATGTGTGTAGACGTAGTCCAAAGTTGTAAGTTGGTTGTTTTCTTTCCATTTTTGCTTTATGAAAAAGAGTCTCATTGTACTGGAGCTAACTGATTCTGCTCTATTGGATGACTAGAAAATTTATAGGTTTTTCTCTAGTACAAAACTTTCAAGCACAAATTATGGTGTCCAGATTCCTACATTGCTGGAGATCTAAACTCAAATGTTCATGCTTGGAGAGTGAGCTCTTGGCTAACTAGCTAATCTTTTCAGCTCTAAAACATTTTTCTGATTTATTTGAGGTAAGTTCTTGATTTTACAGGCCACTAAACCCAGAGTCATACAACATTGTTTTTCAGCCACAAAGGGTTATAAATGAAGCAGAGTTTAAGAAGTAATGCTTTCATCTGGCACACTGGGCTACTTAAATGTATCTTTGAAACAACAGTTCATTATGGTAAGCGATACAATAAAATGCTGTTGCAGACATATCAGAATTTCTGGGAAGTGAACCCAGGCATCAAATTTCTCTTTTAGTTACAAAAGTGATTTTTGTATTCGGGCAGAGATGAAAATGCTTACCAGATGGGTTTCTTCAATGGAAAGTGGGTATGTGAAAAATATCATAGTTTAATAGACTCTACCTACATTAATTTTCCCTGTGACATCTGGAAATTTCTCTAGGTACACTAGTTATTTTATCTCTTCAACACATAATTTTCATTATTTACCACTCTTGCTTGATCAGAGTCTCAAGTTGAGAAATATTTATTTATTTATTCTTTCAATTAATGAATATTGAGCATATGCTGCATACAAGTCAATCTGTTGGGCAAGGTAGTATATCGGTTATATAAACATATATGTGTAAATATATACACATGTAAATACATATATACAAATGTATTCTTTACACATGTATTGTGGTATAATGCACATTCTAAAGGAGTCATGGAAGAAATGAAACTTGAAAGTAGAATAGCAGAAGTACCATATTAGAATAACAGAAGTACTGCAGATAATATAGGTAATGAGATGAAAATCTCAGTGATAATCATAGGATATTTCTTTATAATTTATTGGTAAGGAAGTCCTCAGTGTCACCTGAAACATTAGCTATAGCCATGGCTTTTGGTTGTCTACTGTACTTATGTAGTAAGACCCCAAAGATAAGGATATTACACACATTGCTTGAGCACATAGCAAAATCAACATGGAGTTAGACAGAAATCACTCTCATTGTTGACTAGCTTACATAGCAACAACAACAACAACATGTTATGTAATCTTCTGTGAGAGAAAATGCATCAATAGTCTTACACAGTACTGGAAAAAATAATCAAACTGAAAATACATGCTTACTGGTACAATTCTGGCATTATGGTTATAGTGGTAACTTGTTGCTTTCTGATTGAATATGAAGCCTCCTCCACATAAAGGATTTCATTTATAGAAATTAAAACCTTGTCAGAAGCTTATGAATATAGAAAACACAGGCCCCTGATCAGAACCTATCTTGCTAAATGGTCATGCAATCAAGTAGTCTTCTAAATGGATTTGTACTACTCTCAACTTTGGTCAGAGACTTTTCTTTCTGATCTGGGTAGTGTTATGCAAAATGTCATATCTGGCCAAGGCAGCATGTATAAATAACTCTGAGGATGCAGATGTGGAAGAGTCATATGTTAACCTTTTACAGTCTAATCTTAAGGAAAATTAAGGAAAACAGGTCAGAGAGAAACAAGAGTCAATACAGACTGAGAATTCTGGAATGCTCTTTTCCCAATGGAATCTTGGTTCTACAACCACCAAATCATAGAGGCAAGCCTGTCAGGATTCCATGATGTATGGTGGAAGAAACCCCAAGATCCCATCCCTGTCATGGGAGTTCTGGCTAGTTGTTGGCTGTTCACTTTTCCTTTGGTGGCAGTAGAAAATTGCTCATGCCCTGGTTCATGACAAAGTTAGAACATATTGAGTCAGCACTCATTAGACTCCTGGGTAAGGGTTTGGCATTAATAACAAAAACAATTAATAAAAATAATTTAAGGAAAGCCTGGAGTGGTGGCTCACACCTATAGTCCCAGCATTTGGGAGGCAGAGGCAGGCTGATTTCTGAAATCCAGACCAGCCTGGTCTACAAAGTGAGTTCTAGGACAGCCAGGGCTATAAAGAGAAACCCTGTCTCGAAAGAAAAATTCAAGGAAGATGAGGAATAGAAGGAGTGGCACCAATATTGAAGGGAGGTAGTAATGAACAGATATAACCAATATCATTTAAATTTAATATACTAGAAATGCCGAGTAACAATACAAAAGTTCTAACTTCTCAATATCAAGAAATCAACTAGAATTTTCAAAATCATACTTTTTACAAATGCTCCAAAAGTATTTAAATTTTGTCTTCAAAGTTTCAATAATAATTATTTTGGTCTTATTTTAACTGGCTAAAATTTCTTCCCCTACTTTTCTCTGGTGAATGCTAAGATTTTCAGTGACAATATTTTATGAGCTAAAAGAAAATGGTGATGAATTGACTCACATTCAATAACTATATATTAGTTTTCCATGGTGTTCATTTATTGCTTCTAACTGTTATCTGGAGTTGCTTTATACACCTGAAATTCTCCTAAATTACAACTTAGAGCTACATTCATGTAATACTGACAAGTGATTGATGTATTTTTGTTTGTAAAAGAGGAAAAAAAAAAGATGAGGCTGTATTATTTGGAAACATTCATGAAGATAGAGCACAGTACTTTGAAAAGGATTAACTACCTCACTAGCTTAAATGTTGTTTCATTTGCTTTCTCCCCTCTCATTCTTGTTAACTGCTAATAATTGCTCGCATTAAGCTAAAATAGCTCTCTTGAGATGACAGAGTTGCTTTAAAAGATTGTTAATGATGGAAAAAATTGGATCTTTTTATTTTTTACTTGTCCTCTTAGATGTGGGGAAATTATATTGAAGAATTTTTTTGGTTAAATTTAAAGTATCTTCTTTAATTTTGCCTCCTCAAGTAGGCTCACTGGCAAAACTGTGACTGATGTTCATTAATCACAACCACTATTTATCTATTTCAATTTGCTTGTATTTGTAGGTCAATAGTGGAAATTCAAAGATGTAATTTCTAAATTTACTATACATTTAAAAATTTATAATTAGACAATGGCTCTTTATATTGAATTGAACATGGTTTCTAAGCGACAGTGGAGTCATGTTACTCTATGAAGTGGTATAGCTGATGCCACAAACTGACTTCCTTATGTTAAAATTGATTTTAGTAAGTATGTATTAATTCTATATAGCAATATGTTTTATAAATCCATTTTTATTCAAGTACATAATTACATTGATCATGTTTTAAATAGTAAATGCTTTTCTCTTTGTTGTGACCAACTGGATGACAAGAATTCATATAACCTATGGGAACAAGGACTAAGATTGTTTCACAGGTCAGAAAATAGTTTGTTAAGACAGCATGACAGGAGTAAGTCTCACAAATAAGCCGTTAGGAGCTTGTTTATATCTGAGTGACTGAGAAAAAGAATGGGGTAGTGCTCAGCTAGAATATTAAAATGTGGTACATATACACAATGGAGTAATACTAAGCTATCATAAACAGTGAATTCATGAAATTCTTAGGTAAATGGATGGAACTAGAAAATATCATCCTGAGTGAGGGAACCCAGACACAAAAGAATACACATGGTATGTACTCACTGATAAGTGAATACTAATTCAAAAGTTCATAATGACTATGATACAACCTACACACCATGTGGAGTCTTCAGTCCTGCATTGATGGGGAAACGGGACAATTGTGGGAGGTGGAAGGAGAGGAGGACAAGGGAGGGAGAAAGGAGGAGGAGGAAGTAAGAGTGACAGTATCAGAATCTGGAGGAGACATGAGTGGAGTGAGGTACACAGGGTCAGGGAATTGAATAAAAATAGGTAGCAGACCAGGGGATGAAGAACTGGGGTTAGCTACTGGAGGGTCCCAGACACCAGAGAAACGTGAGGCTCACACGACCCAGTGGGATTGACCTTAATGGGCAGAAAAGGGAGAGATAAAACCTGCAGAGACTACAACTGGTGAACGGCCCTACCTAGGGATCCATCACGTCTGCAGATAACAAACTCAACACTGTTGCCATGGTCAAGAGGCTCTTACAGACAGGAACCAAGTGTGTCAGTTCCTGGGGGGCTCCAGCTAGGAACTGACCACTGCAGAAGCAGATGCTTAGAGCCAGCCATTAAGCTGTACTCACAGAACCTGGTAGGGGAGCTGACAGGAGGACTGGAGGAGCAGAGGGGGAATTCAACCCCACTGGAAGAACAACATATGCTAGCCTGACCACTCAGTTCTCTGAGAGACTAGACCACCAACCAAGTAGTGTTGAACCTAGAAGGATCCATGGCTCCAGATACATATGAGGCAGAGAATAACCTTGCCAAACAGCAATGGGAGTGGAGACCCTTGGTCCGAGGGAGGTTGGATGCTTCAGAGTAGTGGGATGCTGGAGCGGTGGGGCTGGAGAGTGTGGGTTGGTTGGGTAATGCTCCCATACAGATAAAATGGAGGGGACTGGCCGATGTGGGATGGGGCATTGGTGGAGGAGATAACCTGGAAGTGGGATATAATTTGAGATGTAGATGAATGGAATGATTAATAGTAATAAAAGAAAAAGAAAAAATAATAAAAATATTAATGAGAATCACTTAGCCAGGTTTATGGAGAAAGCACATTTTTTAAAATTGTTTGGTCTGCATGCAGTAGTTTGTTTGTACTCCAGGAACCACGTGAGAAACTTGGCTTTCGATACCTTACATGAGAAGCCTTCTCTCTTTAGTTGGTGGTTAGGAGTATGCAAGGGAATCCCACATCATAGAGCCAGCCTATGACTATTGCCATCAGTTGAACCCCAGAGATAGAAGATTCCCTAATGCTAAAGACACCACATACTTCAGTCCAAGACAAACAGGCCCCTCAGCAAGAACAGATATAAATGCCTCCTCCCTGAGATTAAGCTTTCATGGTACCAAAAGACATCATGCCAGCTTCCAAAGGATGAAATCAAATAACATTTGTACGCAGCTAGAATGCCTATAAAACACAAAAGCAAACATGTCACCAGTTCCTAAATCCTGAACCCTGGTAAAGAAAATGAACATACCTAATAAATTCCATTGAGATTTATACTTTAATAGAAATTTAAAAAGGCAATAAAATATGTTTGCAGACTAAATGTTCTATCACTTACATTTCAAGGAATAAATTATATACATGCAAGGGTATGTTTTCCATGTAGTATAGATGTAAAAGTTAAATAATACCTGGTTGCTATCTACGAACACCTATAGCAAAAAGGACAATGAGATTATAGACAATATGAGCTGGTTCTTTATTATTACTATTATTATTATTACAATACTAGATTCTATATTTGGAAAATGTAGTATAAAAAAAAGTTAAATCATCCTAAACATTACCTTAAAAATGATAACATACTTACTAAAGGGCAATACTTTTCCCCACATAGTAAAATACTGTAAAATAACAAATTCATTTAGGTAGTTTCTCTTTTTATCTAATATGTTATTACTTGGATGTTAAAGTTCCCACAAAATGACATGCATTATAGTTCTTTGTAGCAACTCTTGGAGTAGAAATTACTGCTAGTATTGTGGTGCTAAAAATGACTACAATGTAGAGATGCTTATAACAGAGTTGTGTATTGAAACAAGAATGTTAGAAAGTCCCCTTTGTGATTATAGTGCCAAATGTGACTATATTTCATTCATCTTTAATTTCCTCATGTGTATTCATCTTTAAAAGATAATAGAAGTAAAATATCTCTAAATATTATAAAGGTTTTGCAAGGAGTTATACCAGAGAAAGAAGTGGAACTCCATCAAAGACATTTATATTGCAATTACACTCAGTTAAGCCAGCATTGGGAACCAATAGTGAACCTCTGGCAGTGTTGAGAGTAAATAACTGTGGAGACTGTAGCAATAAATGGAACATTTATACTACATCCTCAGAGGTCTCATGGAACACTGAATGAAAGAGGGCAGAAAGAAAGGGATAGAAGGAGGGTGTGCAGAAGTGCTGTGAAAGTCTGCCTTCTGCCATGATGTGGCTTCTCCAATCACTAATGTACAACATTTTTGGTTCCTTTCACAAGATCCTGCAAAAAGGGAGCCTTTCAGTTTTCCACTGGGATGAGGGGGAGGGATACATAAGGCCAAATGAGGATCTACTGACACCTAATGGTTGTTAGAGAAGTGAATAATTTTTCCTCAGAGTTGTAGGCATTGGTAAACAGCCCATTATTATCCAATAAATAGTCACAGACTCATGTACATGTAGAGTAATCTAATTAAACTCAGATTATTTTTTAACCTGCGTGGAAGTATCCCAGTGGGAATAGGATGAGTATATAAGAAGTGGGAATGAGAAGTGAATGTAATAAAATTATGCTACACAATGTTTGGAAGTATTGAAAAATAAGTAAAAACATTTAAAAATATATAATTAAAGAAAAAAGTCCATCAGTTGGACAGAGGTAAGAGAAGATAGGGGAGGATTTTGAAGGAGGTGATATGGGAGGTATTGGAGGTATAAAAGAAAAGGAGTGATAAAATTATATTCTATTTAAATTAAAATTTCTATTAAAAAGGTTTAGACTGAGAGGATAAATGTTTCTTGGTTTTTATAGGAATTTTAATATAAGAGATATTAAAGGAATAAAAATTAAAATGATTAATAGACTTGAATGACCTAAATAATTATAGTAAAAGGAAGGATCATCAATGAAACATATTCCACCATCTAATAGTGGATGTTCATAGGTGTACCACATTTACCAGAAAGCCAACATATATAAAAATGACTGCTCTCAACAATTTTTCTTTGATGTTGTAGGTTGTTTTTTTTTATTTTTCTACTTTCCATTATGACAATTCCAAATTTTTCTTTTATTCATTGATGCATTGTGGACCTAAACAATATGATTTAATTGCTTACTGTGACTTATTCATTGCCTCTTATTTTTTTTTATCTTTTTTTAAAAAAAGACACATGTTCCACTATGTTCATAGCACCCTTAATTATAATAGCCAGAAGCTGGAAAGAACACAGATGTCTCTCAACAGAGGAATGGATACAGAAAATGTGGACCATTTACACAATGGAGTACTACTCTGCTATTAAAAACAATGAATTTATAAAATTCTTACGCAAATGGATTTATCTGGAGGCTATCATCCTAAGTGAGGTAACCCAATCATAAAAGAACACACAGGATATGCACTCACTGATAAGTGGATATTAGCCCAAAAGCTCAGAATACCCAAGATACAATTTGCAAAACACATGAAACTCAAGAAGAAGTAAGACCAAAGTATAAATACTTTGATTCCTCTTAGAAGGAAGAAAATACCCATGGAAGGAGTTACAGAAACAAAGTTAAGAGCAGAGACTGAAGGGATGACCATTCAGAGACTGCCCACCTGGGGAACCATTCCATAAACAACCACCAAACCCAGACACTATTGCAAATGCCAACAAGATTTTGCTGACAGGAACCTGATATAGGTGTCTCCTGCAAGGCTCTGCCAGTGCCTGACAAATACAGAAGTGGATGCTCACAACTATCCATTGGAGGGACCACAGGGTCCCAATGAAGGAGCTAGAGAAAGTACCCAAGGAGCTGAAGAGGTCTGCAGCCCCATAGGAGGAACAACAATAAGAACTAGCCAGTAACCCCAGAGCTCCCTGGGACTAAACCACCAATCAAAGAAAACACATGGTTGAACTCATGGCTCCAGCTGCATATGTAGCAGAGGATGGCATAGTTGGGCATCAATGGGAGGAGAGGTCCTTGGTCTTGTGAAGGTTCTATGCCCCAGAATAAAGGAATGCCAAGGCCAGGAAGTGAGAGTGGGTGGGTTAGGGAGGAAGGGGAGCCAGTGGAGTGGATAGTGGAATTTTGGAGGGGAAACTAGAAAGGGGGATAACATTTGAAATGTAAATAAAGAAATATCTAATTAAAAAAAGAAAAAAATAATCTTATAAATTCTTACATGATGTTCTGAATTACATCGTGTCTCACCATTTCCTTTTTAACTATAAGATTTGTGGGTAAAAATATACATAATGATCAGAAATGGACTGAAATAAGTTCATTCCACAAATTGGTCATATTTAATGACTGTCTCCTCGGGCAGAGATGGCAGGAGGAAAGCGCAAGAACAGAAGCAACAGAATCCAAGGGTACTTGGCATCACCAGACCCAAACTCACCCACCACATCAAGTCCTAGATACAACAGCACACCAGAAAAGCAAGACATGGATATAAAATCACTGGTCATGATGATGATGGAGGACTATAAGAAGGAAATACAGGAAAAC
>LR749493.1:6090497-6180387 GCA_902729485.2 Mus minutoides
AGAAGGAGCTAGAGAAAGTACCCAAGGAGCTGAAGGGGTCTTCAACCCTATAGGTGGAAGAATAACCATGAACTAACTAGTACCCCCTGGACTCGTGTCTCTAGCTGCATATATAGAAGAGGATGGCCTAGTTGGCCATCAGTGGGAAGAGAGGCCCCTTGGTTATGCAGACTTTATATGCCCCAATACAGGGGAACGCTGGGGCCAGGGGGTGGGAGCGGGTGGGTAGGGTAGCAGGGCCGGGAGGGGGGAGGATATAGGGAACTTTCTGGATAAAACTTGAAATGTAAATGAAGAAAATATCTAATAAAAGTTGAAAAAAAAATCAGTCATCACCAAAAAAAAAAAAAAAAAAAAAAAAAAGATTTGTGGGTAAAAATATACATAATGATCAGAAATGGACTTAACTAAGTTCATTCCACAAATTGGTCATATTTAATGATATATTTAGGTTCTTAAAACCCAGTTTCATTAAGAATAAATAAGTCTGTGATTTTGTATATTAGAAATACAATTATATAATTTACTATAATAACATAAAAATTATGGTTAATATTTTCTTCATTCAGGAAGAAGATAAAATGCTTATCTGGCAAGGTATTTTAAAAGATAAAAAGAAAGAGGCATGGCACCGCCTACTGCCTTAATGTAAATCAAGAACATTTAACATTATTTCTCTTTGCCCCAATATCCCTTTTAATCACTTTAATCTCTCTAAATGTCATGCTTACTATGAACAAAGTAAATATTTCAAATATTGTGAAAGCTTCACAATAAAAAGTAAGAAAATTCTCTCTCCTAAAATAAATTTAAAATCTCCAAAATCCCAGTGTTATTGCATTTGCGTATATTTAGGCAAATGAAATTATGATACATTAATACCAATCGTGTGATATGTTTATTTCATCAGCATTTTTGTGTATTTTAAATCAGTAAAAAAATATTCAACTTATTCCTAAAATAAAGAATTGATATATTCTCTCTAAAAACAAAACAGAAAAAAAAAAAAAAACTATCCCCTACTATCTGTTCCTCTCATTTACTCATGTACGTTGTTTCCCTTTTATCTGCTATGGATAAAGACATAATAAAATTAAAATAACTATTTTCTCCTAGAAGTACATTTACAGCATTCCGAGGAGAGTTTGAATTTAGCCTCCTACTCATAACCAAGAATGCATTTGCATTAGATACCAGCTAGCAAAGGAGTCTCATTAGGTATATTAATAACATGTAATGGTAGAAATCATGCCCATTTGGAACTGAATGGTACCTTTGTAGTTTCTTTCTTTCTTTCTTTCTTTCTTTCTTTCTTTCTTTCTTTCTTTCTTTCTTTCTTTCTTTCTTTCTTTCTTTCTTCCTTCCTTCCTTCCTTCCTCTCTCTCTCTCTCTCTCTCTCTCTCTCTCTCTCTCCCTCCCTTCCTTCCTTCCTTCCTTTCTTTCTTTCTTTCTTTCTTTCTTTCTTTCTTCCTTCCTTCCTTCCTTCCTTCCTTCCTTCCTTCCTTCCTTCCTTCCTTCCTTCCTTCCCTTCTTAAATTGCTTTGCTTGGAAATACTTTTTTTGTCTTACTGGTCTTTTGCTTTATATTTTAACTTCTGTTTGTACTGTTGGTGTGAGTATTTATGTGTATGTGTCAGTGTCTGTGTGTCTGTGTAGTTATTTTAGTTTTGTTTTTATTTTGTTTGCTAGTCCTTTTTTAATAGAGAAAGAGAAAATGCAAGATCAGAATATATTATATAAAATTTTCAACAGTAAATAGGAATGACAAGAGTGGAATTCTCTGAAAAGCCTACTTTCTACCTTAAGGTCTCAATACATTTTCAAATTTTAGATTGTATTTCATCATGATCAGTTGATGGTCATTGCCAGCTATAGGGACAGAGGTGAAGGATGGAAGTCAATTAGGCAGCACTGATAGGGATCAAAGTAGATTATTTTTTAAATCATAGTTCAGGCATTATGAAAGATGAGCTAGAGGATAGTCAAGAGACTATACTCAGTAGCCTACTGTATCAATCTTTTAATAAAAAGGAACAGGGTTTTCTATCATCTCCTTACACATGAGAAATTTGATTGCAGACACATTTTGTAATAAAATCAAACTTATTTTTTCTTTTTTTTTTTTTTTTTTTTTTTTTTTTTTTTTTTTTGTTTTTTCGAGGCAGGGTTTCTCTGTGTAGTCCTGGCTGTCCTGGAACTAACTCTGTAGACCAGGCTGGCCTCGAACTCAGAAATCCGCCTGCCTCTGCCTCCCGAGTGAAAATCAAACTTATTTTGGAGAAATAAATTTGAAATTTATTTCTCATAATATAGTTACTGTCTCTCATAAGAAGTACATATATTGAATATGCAATCTATCTCAAACAATATCAGCAATTTCAAGTTAGGAAAATAAAAATATAGAGTTAAAATGAAAAGTGTGGATGCTCTAAAAAGTCATGAGCTGAATTTTCTTTTTTTTAAATATAGTATTACCAAAATGATTCTGCATTTAAATCTTCCTCTCTGATTCTGAAACATTTCCACTTGAAAATATATATATCATTTTCAAAACAAAAATTCACTACAAACTATATCTACATGAAACTAAACATATTATATACTATGATTTTTTAAACTGAATATAGATGCAGCTATCCAGTGCTAAAGAAACTGACTTTCTTTTAAGAGTTTTCAGAGGGTGATAGGAAGAAAATAGCCTAATGTCTGCTTAATACAGCATTATCAGTTTCAGATTCAAAACAAAAAGAAAAATGAAGAGATGATGAAGTTTCAAAAGAGACAATCAAGAAGGCAATACATATAAGGACAACATGCTGATTGCTTAAAGCATCTCTTTTTTTTTTTCATAGTCAATGCATCTTTATTGTTTTTTTATTAGATATTTTCTTCATTTACATTTCCAATGTTATCCTGAAAGTCCCCTATACCCTCCTCCATCCCCCGCCCTGCTCCCCTACCCACCCACTCCCACATCTTGGCTCTGGTGTTCCCCTGTACTGGGGCATGTAAAGTTTGCATGACAAAGGGGCCTCTCTTCCCACTGATGGCCAACTAGGCTATGTTCTGCTACATATGCAGCTACTGAGAGCTAGGTTAGGACAATAGTCATGGTAAACTACTCAACAGCTGCTCAACAATTGGTTTATTTTAGTCACAGAGGTGGAGGGTAAGATTAAGGCAGAAATAAACATTAAGTAGAAATAGGTGATACTTCTTCAATTGTCTCAAATTCAGAAAAGAAAAAAAAAAAACAGAAACAAATAATTTGGAAATCTTCCATGAGGAGTTCTCTGTAATGAATGTCACTGCATGTGGCTGGATAAAAGAAGTTTTAAACCAAGACATCTAAGGGACATCTTTGGTATGTTGAGTTAGAACTTCTCTTCTTTATAGGAGTTAAATTTTTATTGGATTTCTAGCTCCCACAGAACTTAAAATATGTAACTATTGATATAGAATTATTCACAAAAAATAATTCACCAATTATTCACAAATATGTATGGATAATGTTTATATGTATATATTTTTTATTGAATCAGCTGTCAGTTGTCCTGTATCAGTGAAGATTCTGATGAGAATAGGTATGTACCTTCTAAAGGCATTTTTTCTTTTTTTATTAGATATTTTCTTTATTTACATTTAAATTGTTATCCACTTTCCTAGTTTCCCCTCCCCAAATCCCCTATCTCCTCCCACCTCCACCTGTTCCCCAATCCCTAAAGGCATTTTCTAGATGATCATAGCCAATGCTAAGTTTTAACATGGATCTTAGATGCCGATGACTTTACAAATATCTGTGTTTACGTCTCATTTTACTGCTGAAACTTTGTTTCTTATATTCAGTTGTTGTTTTTTTTCTTGGAATTCTAATGTCAGCTTAAATATGTCCATCATGTGCTCATTTACTACAGCTAAACATTCAAGAATCTTTCCTGATTGCTGTAGTTTTCCTCAGTTTTTATACCACCAAACCATTAATATGTTGAGTCTTTCATAACATATCTCTAATGTACCTACTTGTTTTCATTCCCATGTCAATGAATTACTGTACTTATTATTTTAAGGCCTCTTTTCCACTGTAGTGCGGAATTTGAAGCTTGATTATTTACCAAAGGAGTTTAATCTCTTATATGATAATGATTTTTACCAAAACACTTTTGAAATATATAATTATAAGGAAAAATTTTAAAGAAATACAAGAATTTACTTGCAATTTTATCAGCACACTTAATCTCCAGACTTTTGAGAGAAGAAAGCTGATCCTCACCCTCTCTGGGCTATACAGAGACTTAGGATCTATACAAAATTTGTTTTATGTAAGTAGAGAATTCTTAATTGAACAGATTCTTAAAATCACTCATCATTAGTAGAGGATAGCCTTGTCAGACATCAGTAGGAGGAGAGGCCCTTGGTCCTGGGAAGGCTTGATGCCCCAGTGTAGGGGAATGCCACGGTGGTGAGGTGGGAGTAGGTGGGTGGGTTGGTGGGGGAGCACCCTCATAAAATTAAGGAGAGGGTATGGAATAGGGTGTTTCCATGGGGAAACTGGGAAAGAGGATAACATTTAAAATGTAAATAAAGAAAATAACCAATAAAAAATGTGGAGACCTTCTAGAGTGTAAAGGGGAAATGAGCAAATAAAGTTCATCCAAGTAAACTGTCTTTCCACTTCAAAAAGAAAAAGAAAGATAATTTAAAATAAAAAAAAGATAATTTAAAATCACATTATTTTCTGTCCTATGAATCTTCAATGTGAACTATAGGAATAGCTGTAAAATAAACAACAATCAAAACAAGTACAATAAGAAAAACCTCATAGCACCACCTGCTTTTTTTGTTTTCTTTTTCCTAGAAAACTTAAGAGGAAATTCTCCCTTAAGTCAAGCAATCTCTGAATCATCATCTAAAGTAATATTTAGGAAATGGGTTTTAACTCTCTTTAATTATTGTATATTTGAGTTGTCATATACTCCTACATAATTAGTACCATAATAATGAAATATCTTAACATCAAGGTTTATTAAGATATTACACTCAGTTTTAAGTTCTGAAAATAGCTCTGAGTTCAATACAGGTCCATAAATTCCTCTACTCTCATAGTTGGAGTTGTTGAAGTTGCAATTGGACCCTAAATAGACTAGGAAATAAATAAACTTTTGAAATAATTTTCAGTAATGCCTTATACTTTATTTCCATTAATTTTGCTTAGTTTTGATAAATTTAAACAATTTATTTATTTATTATTATCATGATTAATGTCACTTAAATTAATAATTAATTAATACATTTATATTTCAAACATTAAAACAATTAACTTCCTACCAAAAATAATCCAGTTAGTTAAAATAAGAGGCATTCTATTTTCTTAATAGTAGTCCTTAGATACTAGGTAGATTCTTGATCAGAAGTCTACATGCCTACATATATGTACAAGAATGTGTTTTTTTTCCAATTTTTTATTAGATATTTTCTTAATTTACATTTCAAATGCTATTCTGAAAGTCCGCTTCCCCCTCCCCCCTCCCTGATCCCCTGCCCACCCATTCCCACTTCTTGGCCCTGGCGTTCCCCTGTATTGGGGCATATAAAGATTGCAGTACCAAGGGGCCTCTCTTCCAAATGATGGCCGACTAGGCCATCTTCTGCTACATATGGAGCTAGAGACACGAGTTCTGGGGATTCTGTTTAGTTCATATTGTTGATCCTCTTCTTGGGTTGCAGACCCCTTCAGCTCCTGGGGTTCTATCTCTAGCTTCTCCATTGTGGGCTCTGTGTTCCATCTTATAGATGATTATGAGCATCAACTTCTGTATGAGACAGCTATATCAGGGTCCCTTAAGTAGGCACTAGCTGTCCTATGCCATAGTGTCTGAGTTTAATGACTGATTATGGGATAAACAAATTTTAGAACCTACCCAAATCTTAATGCAATGATTATTAAAATAAGGATTTTTAGTTCTATTAGCACAGGGAAAGGAAAATGTCACCTACTCTGTGAAGGCATTGACAGCTTTTATTCTCACTCTATCACCACAGGTCATGTAAACTGTATATTATGGCCATTTTATCTTGGGTATACAGACATATACTCCAAAAAACTAACTCCAAATATGAGAGTATAGGGATTTATGGGTCTGTATTATACGCAGAGTGATTTTCAGAACTTAAAACTGAGTGTAATATCTTGATAAACCTTGATGTTAAGATATTTCATTATTACGGTTCTAATTATCTAGGAGTATATGACATTCAAATATAAAATAATTAAAGACAGTTAAAACCCATTATCCTAAATATTACAATCCTAAATAAATTCAATTTTAATATATCAAAAGGATACCATTAGGATCATGGTTCCTGCTCATGATCTGCAAGGGATCTACCCCTGTGATTTCTTACCTACCAAGAGCATGAAATAATTTGAATCAAGTAAGCATCTTTGTCAGTAGGTAGGTGATACAGGACCATAGAAAATGTGACAGCACCTGACATTCCCTTTAAAAACACTACACATTATAAGTTAGGAAGCTAGACCAACAACCCCAATTTGTTTAGAAAGTGCAGGACTTATAAAGAGTATGTGACTATATGAATAAAATTTTGTTACATTGATTGAACTTACTTGCCTTTATTTGAATACCCTCTCAATTGGTATTTTATTTACATCATGATCATATTTTCAGACAAATTACCTCAATAACAAATTTTGTTACATTAACATTTCAATCAAACCTATATGGCATGTGATTTTACATCAGTATATTTTCATCTCAGTAAGAGACTCCTCCTTTCATATTTATTTTTATTAATCATTTTATTTGTTTACATTTCAAATGATATCTTCCTTCCCAGTTACCCCTCTACAATGCCCCCATCTCATCACCCCTCTCTCCCTTCTCTTTGCCTCTCATACATGTAGCAGAAGACTACTGCACTTTTAAGATGAAGGATAGAATATTCCAGAAAATTTTCAGGAGATTATCAATGGCAGATATCTCTCATTACCATGCTAATGTGATATTTACCATATTTGCCTAAAAGTAAATTGTATTTTGCCCATGAGTTTTTCTGATATTTATGTGTCAACATTCAGGAATTAAGGCTGGACATCAAGTTCAGTGGTTAACTGCACTTGGGACCTGAATCTGGTTTTAAGGACTCTCATCATCTGGCTCAGTATAAGTTTATTCAGACACAGGAAAAATCACATGAATTTTAAAAATATTGTAGTAATCATGTCACAAATGATCTTACATCATCATGAAAAAAAGTCTAAAGCTATCAGATGACAAAAAGTCTTACTCAGAAATTATATTGAGGAAGAAAGTATATTTATTGGAAGGGTTTATTATATACTAATTATTATGAGTATGTTTTCTCATTGCTACACATAACTCACATGATTTTGTTGCCATTTCTGTCTAATTAAAATATGTTCTTTAAAAAAGAATTAATTGCTCAAATTCATACAAAATGTATCAGCAATTATTTAATAAAAAGTATGAATGGGTCCTAACTCACTGCATAGCTTGTCTATAGTCTGCTTTTGTTTTGTATATAGGAAAGCAACTGATTTTGTGACAATTGTGTATCCAGGTACTTTCCTGAAAGTGTTTATTAGCTGTAAAAGTATTCTGGTAGAATTTTGAGGGTCATTTAAGGATACTGTCATACCATCTGTAAATATACTTTGTCCCCTTGATCTTTTTAAGATGTCTTATTGTTTTAACAATGTCAAATACTACATGCAATAGTTGTGAAGAGAATGAACAAATTTGTCTTGTTTTTTATTATAGTGGAAATGCTTTGTGTTTCTTTCCATTTAATTGATGTTAGCCAGGAGCTTGTTTGAAACTGCCTTGATTTTCTCTCTGCCTTATATTTAGTTTGAAAAAGAGTTTATCAATATTATTCATATTTTTAAAGAATCAACTTTTTATATTGATTATCTTTATGCTTCAATTTTATTGATTTCATTCCTGAGTTTCATTGTTTCTAGACATTTATGTGTTTGGAGTATTATTTCTTTTTTCTTTTTCCTAGAGCTGGTAAGTTACTAGTATGAGCTTGCTCTCATTTCATTATATAGGCACTTGGTGCAAAGACCTTGTTTTTTATAAGCATCCTCATTGTATTTCAGTCCAAGTTTGAGTATATTGTGATTTCAATTTCTTTCAGTTCTAGGATGATTTTAATTTCTTTTATATTTTTATTAGATATTTTCTTCATTTACATTTCAAATGCTATCCTGAAGGTCCCTTATACCCTTCCCCACCCTGCTCCCCAACCCACCCACTCCTGCTTCCTGGCCCTGGTATTCCCTGTACTGGGGCATAAGATCTTCACAAGACCACGTGCCTCTCCTACTAGGCCATCCTCTGCCACATATGCAGCTAGATACATAATGCTGGGGGGTACTGGCTAGTTGATATTGTTGATCCCCCTATAGGGTTTTAGACCCCTTTAGATCCTTGGGTACTGTGTCTAGCTTCTTCATTAGGGGCCCTGTGTTCCATCCAATAGATGACTGTGACCATCCCCTTTGGTATTTGTCAGGCACTGACATAGTCTCACAAGAGGTAGCTATATCAGGGTCCTGTCAACAAAATCTTGCTGGCATAGGCAATAGTGTCTGGGTTTGATGGTTATATATGGGATGGATCCCCTGATGAGGCAGTCTCTGGATGGTCCTTTATCCATCTCAGCTCTGAAATTCGTCTCTGTAACTCCTTCCATGGGTATTTTGTTCCCCATTCTAAGAAGCAACAAGTATCCACTAGTTGTTCTTCCTTCTTCTTGAGTTTCATGGGTTTTCTTGGGTAGTCTAAGTTTCTGGGCTAGTGAATGCATGTCATGTGTATTCTTTTGTGATTGGGTTACCTCACTCAGGATCATATACTACAGATACATCCATTTGCCTATGAATTTCATCAATTCATTGTTTTTAATTGCTGAGTAGTACTCCATTGTGTAAATGTAACACATTTCTCTATCCATTCCTCTGTTGAGGGACGTTTGGATTCTTTCCAGCTTCTGGCTATTATAAATAAGGCTGCTATGAACATAGTAGAGCATGTGTCCTTATTACCATTTAGAACATCTTCTGGGTATATGCCCAGGAGAAGTATTGCTGGATTTTCCAGTAGGACTATGTCCGATTTTCTGAGGAACTGTCAAACTGATTTCCAGATTGGTTGTACAAGCTTGCAATCCCACCAACAATGGAGGAGTGTTCCTATTTCTCAACATCCTGGCCAGCATCTGCTGTCACCTGAATTTTTGATTTTAGCCATTCTGACTGGTGTGAGGTGGAATCTCAGGGTTGTCTTGATTTGCATTTCCCAGATGATTAAGGATGTTGAACATTTTTTTCAAGTACTTCTCAGCCATTTGATATTCCTCAGTTGAAAATTCTATTTTAGCTCTGTACCCCATTTTTAAATAGGTTTATTTGATTTTCTGGAGTTTATCCTCTTTATCTCTCTCTCTCTCTCTCTCTCTCTCTCTCTCTCTCTCATCTATCTATCATCTATCTATCTATCTATCTATCTATCTATCTATATTGGATATTAGTCCCGTATTTTTCATTCAGTGGTGAGTTGTTTGTTTTTTATAAGTTTGTAAGCTTTCTGTTTTTGATTCAAACTTTAATACATGGTAATCTGATATGATGTAGGATATTATTTCAATTTTCTTGTAACTGTTGAGACTTTCTTTTTGTCTTAGTATGTGATCAGTTTTGAAGAAGGTTCAAGATGCTGAGAAGAAGGTATATTCTTGCTTATGGGTAAAATCTTCTGTACATATCTACTAAATCCATTTGTTTCATAACTTCAATTAAGTTCAGCTTTTGTGTAGATGGTCTATTTATTGCCAAGAGTGTGATAGTGGTATCACCTACTATCAGTGTATGAAAGGCAATATGTGATTTATGCTGTAGAGGTCTTTCTTTTATGAACATATATGCCTTATCTATGGCATGTTATGAATAGATAGATGTTATGAATTTCAATGGAAGATTCAAGATTGAATATCGTGTATATTTTTTTCCTTTGGTTGGAATATAGTGAACTTCTTCTTAGTTATGTTTTGAAGTTTAATTTATCAGTTATTAAAATGGCTGTACTGAATGCTTTTTAGGACTATTTGCTTGGGATATCTTTTTTTTTTTTTCACTCCTTTCACTGGTTGTTGCATGTCATAATGTTGATGTGAGTTTCTCAACGTGAATGGTATCAATTCTATTTAAAAAGACAGGGTAACAGAGTGGATATTAAAACTGAATGTGTCCTTCTCTATTCAAGTTACCAATGAGTAGTTTTTGGTGATCCCTGTTATTTCATTCTTGCCTTGTTCTATACCATCTGCCCCTTTTGAGTTTCTGGTCTGTCACAATTTATTTTTCTTGTTTTCTTATGTGTGGTTAAACTCACCAGGTTGAAGTTTTCCTTCTAACAACACAAGTAGATTTGGATCTGTAGATAAATACTGCTTAAATTTTCTTTCATCATTCTTTATTTTCTCAATCTATTGTGATGAAAAGTGTGATGGTTATATTGGTGGCCTCCGTGGTCACTTAGAGTTTATAGAACATCTTCCCAAGTCCTTCTAGCTTTGAACATCTCTATTGAGATGTCATGTTGCTACAGTAGGTCTGCCTTTATATGTTATTAATTAAGTTCCCCTGTAGCTTTTAATATATTTTATTTGTTTTTTTATGATAGTGCTTTGATTACATTTTGCTAAGGGGCATTTTTTTTTCTGATCCAGTCTACTTGCTGTGTGATCTGTGTTTCTTATTCCTTGATAGGTATCCCTTATTTTATTTTCTTCTATGATTGCTTTAAAATATTTTCTGTACCTTTGACCTGAGATTATTATCCTTCCTCTTTTAGTATTTTTTTTTTTCCGAGACAGGGTTTCTCTGTGTAGCCCTGGCTGTCCTGGAACTCACTTTGTAGACCAGGCTGGACTTGAACTCAGAAATCCACCTGCCTCTGCCTCCCAAGTGCTGGGATTAAAGGCGTGCGCCACCACACCCGGCTCCTCTTTTACTATTATTCATATATTTTACCTTTTCACAATATTCCAGATTTACTGCATGTTTTTGCCTGGGTATTTTTAAATTTAACATTATTTGATTGAGGAATCCTCTTCTATCTTGTCTTCATTGCATGATTTTCTTTCTTTAATTTCTTGTATTCCACTTGAGCTTTGCTTCAAGAGGTTCCTTTTAGAGAAGCTACACATTTCTTTACAGATTTCTCTTAGTTTACATTTTCCTTATTGATTCCATTACAAATTTCCCCTCTTATATTATTTTATTTATTTCCATCCATTGTTTGTGTTTTCATAGATTTCTTTAATAGATGTATTCATTTCTTCTTTAGGCTGCTTTATATAAGAACCCTTTTTAAGATCCTTGTCTTGTGCTTTAGCTATATTGTGTTTCTCAGGGATACTCTGGTAGGATTGCTGGGGTCTAGTGGCGACATATTTCCATGTCTGCTATTGATTGTTTTTATCCTTGTGCCCAGGCATCTGAGATTGGAATGGTTGTAATTCTAGGTACTCTGAAGTGGTCTTACCTCTAGGTAGATATTCTGTTTTTCGCTTCTGTTACCTTCTCTAGACCTTAGGAGTGTGTGCTGGTTTGGAGTGACCTGGTAGAAAATGCTTCTGAAATCCTGCTAGGTATGATAATTTAGAGTGCCATGTAGAATGTGTTTCTAGGTATTGGTAGCTGATACTTAGGATTGGGAATTGGCTAGAAGGATTGTGTTGAAGTGGTTTTCAGGAGGGAGGGAAGAAATTACAGTATTCCACCAGGATTTGCTTAGGGCCCTGGGGATGAAAATGTAGAGAGAGAAGTAACAGCAGGTAGTTTGCTACAAAGTTGGAATGAGACTGGAACATTGGATGTGTAGATTTCTAGAAAGAGTCTAAATATGATGCTCACCTACCTGCTTCTCTGGCCTATTTGCTTCTCTGGCAAGCTTGTCTGGCAAGTTCTCAGGGAATGCCTACTGGAGTTGGGAGCAGAGACAAAGGGATATTCCCATAGAAATGTTAAGGAGAAGATCTATATAATCAACTAAAGTTGGGGCATGAGAGGAATAGAGACTGCAGCATGTAGATGTGCTAAAAATTAGAGGTGCAAATAGGGAATTAAACTTGCAGGAGTGTGGGGAAAGGTGAAGGTCTGTAGTTAGTCTACCTGCTTCGTTGACATGAGTAGATGATATGATCTTAATTTAGAAAAAAAGAAACATTAATCTTTAGTTTATATCCTATGTCTCAGGTTAGAAAAGTAAATGAAAAAAATCAAGAACACATTTTTAAACTTGAAAATAAAATACTATTTAAAGAAATCTCTCTGTTTAATTTAATATTTTTAATTTACATTTCAAATGTTATCTCATATTAAAATTTAAAGTAAATTTCTTAGAATGCTAGTTTGACAACATCATATTTTTGAAATATAATGAAACTAGGTTTAAGATATATGTGCAATCTATCAAATATGTAAGACTTTATTATGTTAGTTCCTATTGTAATACTATTTCATCTATCGTGATTAAAGCAATAGATATTTCTAACTATAGAAAGTAAGTTAATTTGCTAGGTACAGTTAGAGGCTCTAAATATTCATTAACATAATAACTTCCATGAGAAAACTTTGTTAGATATACCTTATTTGTATCATTTGTTACATATACTTTGCTTTTCTGTTGAAGATTCTACATTTTTAGTTGTATAACCTTTTATATTTGATAAAGACATCTAAGATTTAGTTATTAGAGGATTATTCCTTGATAAATTGACCTGTTACTTACCTGAAACTTGTGCTAGTTTAAACTTTTTATTTCTAATCTGTTAATTCATAGATTGTGTAGTCCTGGTGGGGAAAAACAGCAATATAAGAGTTATCAGATTATAATAGAAGATTGTAGCAGAAGAAGGCTAAATGTCAACATAGGATACAATCAAGTAATAGCTATATATGTAAAAGATCCTTTGCTGTCAAGGCCTGGAATAAGATTCCATTGAGTAAGAGGAGTCAGAAGAGTGATTCAAAAACATAAGATAGAGTGTTATAAAACAGCCCATGTGCATACCAGTTGTCTAAATATGGCTTTGGAAAAAGATTTCAGATAATTTAATTGTGTCCCACTTCAAACAAGTGATGCAATTCCAATTGAAAGTACATCTTTATTTCCTTCATTAAGTTCAAGAAAAAATATATATTAATGTCTGAATAAAAACATTACAGAAAACAGAATAAAATGCTTCCAATTTAATTCACAAAAATCATATTATAGGATAGAACTGAATGATGGACAATGAAACTTACTATTAGTTTTACGAAATTCTTTCCTGAACTTTGCATGGGAATCAACCCAATAAAATGTTACTTATATAAAGATTAAAATATATTAGGCAAAATTACTTAACTATATTCTCAAATACTTCTTCCTTTTACTTACACCAATATATTTCAGTCTATTTTTCTCTCTGTCAAGAAAAAAAGATCACTAAAAAGAAACATGGCAGAAATCTTATTTTAGACTAAAAATATTCATTATTTTATGAACCAGATACTACCAGGAAAGTTCAGATTTGACACTAATAGAAAAATTATGTTACATCAATATTGAATAATTGGACTGTATTTTGTTTGCTTCCTTTTCAAAATTAATAGAGATTATTCTAAGAAGCATTCTGGTAGTTTATGTTAAATAATTTCTGGAATGAATTTCTTTAACAAGCTGGATTTAAGAAGTCATTCAAATTACATTCTGATGCCACCATTCACAACCTAACACCTATTACCAATATCTGTGTTTTCCTGTCAAAAAATGATTCCTTTCAGCATAATGTTTTAATATGTTATCTCGGTATGGTAGCTAATAAGTGTGAAAAAGATTCAGGAAAGTTCTGTTTTACTCAAGACAAGAATTGCATATATATATATATATATATATATATATATATATATATATATATATGCCAGTCAACTCTATGAGTTTGAATAAAGTAC
This sequence comes from Mus minutoides, assembly GCA_902729485.2. NCBI lineage: Eukaryota > Metazoa > Chordata > Mammalia > Rodentia > Muridae > Mus > Mus minutoides. Next base: position 6,104,542 of record LR749493.1, read on the forward strand.
TTGCAACATAATGACTTTCTTTAGTTAAAGAAAGTTATTTGTCATCAGTCGTATTTATGAAAAAATTGTGATTTATTTTAGGTCTGATGGAAAGGGTACATTCTTGTTTTCATGTACAGTGGCATTGTGGCATAGTACACTGAAGGGTGCATTTTCTAGAATCTATTATATTATGTATGGAGGCATAGGGATTAGGGCTTATGATATACCATAAATTAAATGTGGCCTATTTGAATGCAGAGAACAGTCCCTTTAAAGTGCAATGATATATATTTATTCTACATGCCATGTTTCCAAATCAAAAACATATATGTGATTTGTAAGTGATGTGCTTTCTTTTGCCAAACAGGTGCCTCCTTATTTATGTAGTGTTGGCTAGACTACTTTCCTGTCAAAGAATTGGTCCAAATATATCTCTGTCACCTCATTCATTCTCCTGAATCAGCAATCTCTGGACACAGAGTTTTCTTTAAAGTTTCTTCAAAATATTACACACTGGAGGGGATGCTTTCACAAAGACTGATTCAGCAAGTAGAGCAAGAAGGAAACTGTGAGATTTATAGGGTTCTTTCAATGCTGGAAGGAGTTCCACTGATGGATAAAAGGATGATTATGTAAGTTAGCCCAAGCTTTCAGAGAATGAACCTCAGTCTCCTTTCGTTTGAGATTAACTCTCTGCTGCATGGTGAAATAGTTTTCTTGTCATGGCAAAAGTCTTGTATCATGTTTGTCTCTGAATAACAATTCTTGTTTTTTCAGAATGTTTTCATACTTGTCATTCCATTTGACCCTCTCCATAGGTGAGCATGACTGAGAAGCTGAATTTGACAAATGAAGATAACAGAAAGATATTAAAGATATTGTTGAAGATGGTAGAATTAATTACTGAGACTAAACTGGTCGGGTTGCTTTAATTCTCTTCTCTGAATTTTTCAATTAACACATTGTCCACAGGTTTGGGCATGTAATCCTACAGAGAAGGGATATTTATTATGAGACTGAGATTTTGTGAGAAGCTGCAGTTTCCTTTATGAATAAATCAATCCCTGTCTTCCAGTCAAAGTGAGAAAAGAGACTTTAAACTCAGTAGTTTATTTCTCACTCATACTACTGACAAGTATATGAGAAAAATATGGCATTTGGTTATTACATTTGAATTTGGACATTAATTTCAGATTTGATCCTATCTTACTGGTAAGATTACTGACAAAAATGTTTCATTCTTTATCTCTAATACTGTCCTTTTTAAATACTGATTTTTACTTAGAATTTTCAGTGGTTAATTTTAGGAGTCAACTTGTCTAAATTAAAGAATAGCTAAATAAATGATATACATAACTCTGGATATGTGTATAAATGGCCTGTATTTTCTCAGTGTATGTTGCCATCATCCAATTACCCAGAGGTTTGGAGAGAACAATAATTTAAAGAAAAGATGAATCATAACATACTTTTCCTGGAGCTATGACAATATTATGTTATCTATGGACATCAGATCTCAAATTCTTCTGGCCTTTGGAATCAAGGTGTTTTACCAGAAGCTGTCAGGTTTTCAAGCCTTCAGTCTCAGAAGGAGAACTATACTATCTGGTTTCTTAGTTCTATGGCTTTTAACCTAGACACAACTACATACCCAACATTTCAAGATTTTTGATTTCTAGCTTTCCACTTCCAGAATCACATAAATGTATGCCCTTAATAAGTCATTGTTATCTATGTGTGTTTGTATAAGTATACACGTATCTATTGTCTATCTAAAACTGTCTGGCATCTTCATACTTATCACTTATAAATATTCCTCTCTCATACACTGGAGAATGCTGTTCAAAAAAATGATATACTTCTGGAGTTACTGAGTTATTAAATTCACAATATTGAATACTTGCATAATACTACTTGCATAATAAATCATGTCATATGTAGAGTTTTTCTTAAACTATATCTTTAAAATAAGAAGTTGAATAATGCTATCATTTTACCAAAAAGTGAACTTTCCCCTTATTTCACAAGAAAAGATCGTTATGTATGTATGTGTTTATGTATATATTTGCATACATGATCACATAATTATGTATAGGAAAATCAAGGAAAGTTTTGATAAAGCACAATTTATTCTTTCATTTGCCCAAGAAATTAGGTGAAATGGAAATCACACCTAAAAAACACAATGCTGTTACTATTTTGTGTGCTTTAAAAGAAAATTGAATGGGTTAAGTTTAAAGTTGGTTTGCTTAAAATAGTCATTGTAGCTGCCAAATAGTCAGAATTTAGAAAAGTGTTCTGCAAGCAGAATGAATACTGTGCATAGAGCACTGCAGGAAGACACATTTTCAAACTGGATTAATACTTGTTAGCTTTAGCAAAGAAGCTAATGTAATAGCAAATTCAACAGTGAAAGTTAGGCTTTACTCAAATGAAGATGAGTAGAGTTTACTCACATCCCCAGCATTCTTATAGACAGTATTAACTCTATAATATACTCTTTTTATTAAGGCTTGCACTTTCAAATATTCATCCTAATCACTTATCTGCATTATCCTTTAGTAATGAAATCAGGGAGAATAGAAAATATGCCTACTCATTTGCTTTATTTTTACCCATGATATTCCTACTCTAACTTTATATATATATTTTTAATTTTGTACTATAATGTGTTTACAAGTAAGTTAAAAGTGTTTGTTCTTCAACCAGGGCCAAAGTCAAAGGTGGTGTCAGATTTTCATTTCTTTGCAAGTGATAAAGTACTCAATTTCAAAAATCTGTTCAGTCCATTATAAGCCACAAGTGCTAGTCATTATATAATAAACCTAGCCCTAGAGTAAACACAGCCTTATAAGTCATCAAAGCAATTTAAAAGATCAGTTTGATGTTTGACAGAGAGTCAATATATATCGCTATTTGGTGGCGACATGCTGAGGTAGCACTTCGCTCATCTCTAGCCTGTGCTTTAGTATCAGAAAATCAGTAAAGTCAAACAAAAACCAAGATAATAAAAGCATTTCAAGATCTGAAAATAAGTGGATAAAATGGGCATATAAATTAGGAGTAGTGGAAGGAACAATGTGTGAGGATCTGGCTTGCTTCCATTAACCAAGCCAGTCTTTCTAAATTGACTTCTCTGTCTCCTGATTCTTGTATTAGAGCCTATACAGGTTAATTATGCTTCACTTACTATACATTATTTATTATTTATCACCTTAACTCTTCCTTCACAATAGGATCAGTAAAACCCTAGAGAAAACTGCCTAGTATATATTTTCTGTGTTGCTGCAGATATTTTCCTGTATTCTGACTATGCACACTGATATACTGAATATTATATATGTTAATTTGGGACACTTAGTAATTTATTTGAGAACTCCCAACACATTTAATTATGGTAAAGCACTTAGAAAGGTACCCCATATTTGTATCCTAGTTGGCCTGATTCTAAAAATTTCTAGAGTAAAAAAAAAAAAAAAAATATATATATATATATATATATATATATATATATATATATATATATGTGTGTGTGTGTGTGTGTGTGTGTGTGTGTATATATATATATATATATATGTGTGTGTGTATATATATATGTGTGTATATATATATATATATATATATATATATATATATATATATATATGCTAAACTGTGCACCTAATTGCTAATTTCATTTAATTTTGTTGACTTTTAAAATCGTATTAGTGCTTACAGAATTTAATACAATATATTTTGATTTTATTTCGCTACATTCTTAATCCCTTCCAGATCAACACACCTTATCCACCCAATTCTGTGTACTCTGGACTAATTTATGCTGCCAATATATTTTTGGATGCGTAGTCCACCAGAGTGTGGTTGACCTAGCAGCAACATACATTTAAAGAAAACTGACTCTTCCATACCTAGCAGACATAAATTGCTAATATCTCCTTAACTAGGGGTAAAATGGCATGTGTGTGTACCACCCTCTTGCATGCTGTGATTTTTGTCTAGCTTAAACTTTCACAGATGCTGTACATGTAGTCACAACTGCTGTGAGCCCATACTTAGAAATGGTGTATTATACCCAGAAAATGTATTCAGTATTCATCCACCATATCTGTGTATAAATGTTCCAGTAAGGTAAATGAGTCCTCAATTTCATATTCTTGACCAATTTTGGGTCTATGTTTTAAGCCACATCTACTGCCAAAAGAAACTTCTGTAACTGAACCACCAAGCACAGAACATACACAGGCTAGACCTAGACCTCCCCACACATATGTTGCAGATGTGCAGCTTGGTCTTCATGTGGATCCTAAGAAACTGGAACAGGAGTTATCCCAAGAGCTTTTGCTTGTATGTGGCATATGTTCTTCTAACTGAGATGTCATGTTTGGACTCAGTGGAAGAGGAATTGCCTAGTTTTCCAAAGTTAATATGCCAAGGTTAGAGGATGGGGGGTGGTCATCTGCTCAGAGCAGAAGGGTAGGGGGAGCAGGAAGGATTGGAGAAGGTATGACCAGCAGGGTTCAGTGAGCATGACGTAAAATGAATGAGTATCAAATTAATTAATTAATTAATTAATTAATTAATTAATTTAGAAAATACAATAAAAGGTTATATTTTTAAAAAGAACCATCTCTGAGGAGGTGTAGTAATCTATTGCTATAGTGATAAGTAATTAACAACCATTTTAATACTGTATTCATTTCTCAGAATATTAGAGATAAGCTTTCATTTAGAGCCTATGAACTATTTACAGACAGGTTGTTGGTACCCAGTGATGATGTCCTGCATAGGTTTCATTTTATGGACTGAGATTCAAATCCAATAAGAAAATGGGTAGCCTTCCCAAAATGTTCATATCACTGTTTCATCAATTGTCTGCGTTAATAAATTGATGTCGATGAGTAAAACTGATGATTACTTGTATCCTTCTGTAGCATGACCAGCACTTTGGTGTATGTATTAGTTAGGGTTCTCTAGAGTCACAGAACTTACGGAGTAAAGGAATTTATTGATGACTTACAGTCTGCAGCCCAATTCCCAACAATGGTTCAGTAGTAGCTGTGAATGGAAGTCCAAGGATCTAGCAATTACTCAGTCCCACACGGTGAACAGGCAAAGGAGCGAGTGCTAGTCTCCCTTCTTCCAGTGTCCTTATAGAGTCTCCAGCAGAAGGTGTAACCCAGATTAAAGGTGTGTGCCATCACACCTTTAATCCCAGGTGATCTTGAGCTCGGAGATCTCTGTCTTAATCTCACACCTTTAATCCTAGATGATCTTGAGCTCGGAGATCTCTCTGTCTTAATCTTCTAGAATCCATAGCCGATATGCTATCAAGATCTCCATACCAAGATCCAGATCAGAGACTTCTATATCCAAGCCTCCAGGTTAGGGTCACTGGTGAGCCTTCCAAATCTGGATTGTAGCTCATTCCAAATATAGTCAAGTTGACAACCAGAGATAGCCACTACAGTGTACTATAAAAGCTAGCCAGTATGGATGAAGATTCTAGTCAGTTCCAGCTTTATTTTTCTATGTTCTATAATGCAAATAGTGTCTTTAGCCATAGCCTTACTGTCATGTTCTGGGATGTGCAGGCAATAAAGAGCATTGTTGATAGGTTGAAATGTTGGGAGTCTATGCAACCTCACTTATCTAGAAGTTCAAAAGAGTAAACTCCTGGCATTGAGACTTTTACTTGTTAATGGTCTATAATAGCAGTTAAAATTTTATGCATATTTTTATTTGCATATATTATATATTAAATATACAATATATTTATGTATATTATATGTATTTGAAGAAGCTCATATACTAATTAAAGACTTTTGAATAACTCTTTCAAAAAGAATTTAGTATTTATAATTTCTCACTGTGTTCATTTCTCTACTCTACCCCTGCTATTCCCCAAGCCATGTAGCCCTTCATGTTTCATTATTCCCCATTATCTCTTTATGGTAGTTTATTGTACTTCCTCACCATTGAAATCTTCCTCCTTCAATTTCCCTTCCTAATTATCTTATTTCTAATGGGTATTTCAAATGAAACCTAAATGGCTAAAGATTCTATGGCAACAACAATAAACAAGAGAAGAAAACATGTAACATTAGTCTATGGGAGGTCTGAATTACCTCAGCCAGAAAGATTGTTCCCTGTTTCATCCATTTCCCTTTAAATTTAATAATTTCATTTCAGCAGCTTTTAGTCCATTGTATACATGTACAACATTTACTCGTCCATTTATCTGTTGACATCTATTTAGGCTGTTTCTGATTGTTGTATTCTCTGAATAGAGTACAAATGAACACCGATAGGCAGGCATCTGTAATAGGATAGAGTGCTTTGAGAATATATCCAAGAGTAGTATAGCAATTCATTTTGTAGATCTATGTCTAGCTTTTTGAGGAAACTTCACACTGATTTCCATTGTGGTTTTCCCAGAAATCAATCTTACATGTAGTGAATAGGTCTTCCCATTCTCAGATCCACTCTGGCCTTTTTTATCCTCATGTTTTGGAAATCAAAACCATTGTAACCAGAGAAATAGTATATCTCAAACTGGTTTTAATTTGAATTTTTATGATAACTAATGGTGCTAAGTTTTCTTATAAAAATATGTTTATTTGTTTGTATTTCATATTTTGAGAATGTTCTGTTTATTACCATACCCCACTTTTCATTGAGTTTTTGATATTCTTGTTTAGTCCTTTTAGCTCTTTGTTCATTCTAATACATCTACATGCATATGGCCAACATACAATGAGACAACAGTAATAAATTAAAATTTCTCAACTAAGAAAATCCCCTATCTAAATGCACCCAGCATAGACGTATACTGGACTTTCTAAAAATAAATACTACCAATATCCTGAAATTATTCAGTAAAATGTCCCTTCTACCAAGAAAGTGAACTATATACTCAATACAATGTCCATTAGAATTCAAATGTAATTCTTCACAGATATGGAGAAAGTAACCTCAAATTTCTTATAGAAACAAAAAAGCCTCCGGTATAGCCAAAATAATCTTGAATATCAAAATGCTGGATTTATTAAATTGTACTTTAAAACTATAGTAATAAAATCAGTGCTGTACTGCCAAAAATATAGACTGATCAATGAAATAGCATTGATGACCCATATCTAAGCCTACAATCCTATAACCATCTGATTTTTCACAGAAACTAAGGTTCAGACTGAAATACAGACATGTTCAACAAATGGGTCTGGTAAAACTGGGTAGCTAGCTACAGTAGAAGAACAAAAGTAGGTCCCTGTCCACCTAGATTTTTGTGTTAACTTTACACAAGCTAGAGTTTTCAAAAGTACTGAAACCTTGATTGAGAAAATGCAGGTAAGCAGGATAGGGTAACACTAGGCTGCTGAGGCAGACAGAGGAGCACCCTCATAGAGGCAGTGGGAGGGAAGAGGGAATAGAGGGCTCATGGAGGGAAAACTGTGAAAGAGGATAACATTTGAAATGTAAATAACAACAGATCCTGAGGAAATTCAAAACACCATCAGATCCTTCTACAAAAGGTTATATTCTAAAAAATTGAAAAATCTAGATGAAATGGATAACTTTCTAGACAGATACCAAGTTCCAAAGTTAAACCAGGATCAGATTAATGACCTAAACAGCCCTATATCTCCTAAAGAAATAGAAGCAGTCATTAATAGTCTCCCAAACAAAAAAAAGCCCAGGACCAGATGGGTTTAGTGCAGAGTTCTATCAGACCTTCAAAGAAGACCTAGTTCCAGTTCTTNAGCTGGATATAGAATCAACTCAAACAAATCAATGGCCTTTCTCTATACAAAGGATGAACTGGCTGAGAAAGAGATCAGGGAAACATCACCCTTCACAATAGTCACTAACAGTATAAAATATCTTGGTGTGACTCTTACGAAGGAAGTGAAAGATTTGTATGACAAGAACTTCAAGTCTCTGAAGAAAAAAATTGAGGAATATCTCAGAAGATGGAAGGATCTCCCATGCTCATGGAGTGGGGAGAATCAATATAGTAAAAATGGCTATCCTGCCAAAAGCTATCTACAGATTCAATGCAATCCCCATCAAAATTCCAACTCAATTCTTCAAGGATCTAGAAAAGACAATTAGCAAGTTCATCTGAAATAACAAAAAACCTAGATTAGCAAAAACTCTTCTCAACAATAAAAGAACCTCTGGTGGAATCACCATGCCTGACCTCAAGCTGTACTATAGAGCAATCATTATAAAAACTGCATGGTACTGCTACAGCAACAGACAGGTAGATCAATGGAATAGGATCGAAGACCCAGAAATGAATCCACACACCTATGGTCACCTGAACTTTGACAAGGGAGCTAAAACTATCCAGTGGAGAAAGGACAGATTTTCAACAAATGGTGCTGGCACAACTGGCGGTTATCATGTAGAAGACTGGGAATTGACCCGTTCTTACCTCCTTGTACGAATGTCAAGTCTAAGTGGTTGAAGGATCTCCACATAAAACCAGAGACACTGAAACTTATAGAGGAGAAAGTGGGGAAAAGCCTCAAAGATATGGGCACTGGGGAAAACTTCCTTAATAGAACAGCAATGGCTTGTACTGTAAGAGCGAGAATTGACAAATGGGACCTCATAAAGTTGCAAAGATTCTGTAAGGCAAAAGATAATGTCAACAAGACAAAAGGGCCACCAACAGATTGGGAAAGGATCTTTACCAATCCTAAATCCGATAGGGGACTGATATACAATATAGATAAAGAACTCAAGAAGGTGGACACCAGAAAATCAAATATCCCCATTAAAAAGTGGGGCACAGAGTTAAACAAAGAATTCTCAACTGAGGAATACTGAATGGCTGAGAAGCACCTGAAAAAATGTCAACATCCTTAATCATCAGGGAAATGCAAATCAAAACAACCCTGAGATTCCACCTCACACCTGTAAGAATGGCTAAGATCAAAAAATCAGGTGACAGAAGATGCTGGCGTGGATGTGGAGAAAGAGGAACACTCCTCCACTGTTAGTGGGACTGCAAGCTTGTTCAACCACTCTGGAAATCAGTCTGGTGGTTCCTCAGAAAATTGGACATAGTACTACTGGAAGATCCAGCAATACCTCTACTTGGCATATATCCAGAAGAGATTCCATCTGGTTATAAGGACACATGTTCCACTATGTTCATAGCAGCCTTATTCATAATAGCCAGAAGCTGGAAAGAACCCAGATGTCCCTCAACAGAGGAATGGATACAAAAAATTTGGTACATTCACACAAAGGAGTACTACTCAGCTATTAGAAACAATGAATATATGAAATTCCTAGGCAAATGGATGGATCTGGAGGGTGTCATCCTGAATGAGGTAACCCAATCACAAAAGAACTCACATAACATGTACTCACTGATAGGTGGATACTAGCCCAGAAGCCTAGACTACCCAAGATACAACTTACTAAACACATGAATCTCAAGAAGAATGAAGTTCAAAATGTGGTCTCTGTGCCCCTTCCTAGAATTAAGAACAAAGCACACACTGAAGGAGTTACAGAGATCATGTGTGAAGCTGAATCAAAGGGATGGACCAACCAGTGACGGTGGCTGCCAGGGATCCTTCCCATAATCAGCCACCAAAATAAACACTATAGCATATGCCAGCAAGATAATGCTGAAAGGGACCTAATATAGCTGTCTCATGGGAGGCTATACCAGTGCCTGGCAAACAGGGAAGTGGTTACTCACAGTCAGCTATTAGTTGGAACACAGGACTCCCAAGGAAGGAGCTAGAGAAAGTACCCAAGGAGCTGAAGGGGTCTTCAACCCTATAGGTAGAAGAATAACATGAACTATCTAGTTCCCCCTGCGCTCATGTCTCTAGCTGCATATATGGAAGAAGATGGCCTGGTTGGCCATCATTGGGAGGAGAGGCCCCTTGGTCATACAGACTTTATATGCCCCAGTACAGGGGAACGCCAGGGCCATTACATGGGAGGGGTTGGATAGGGGAGCAGGGCGGGGATGCAGGAGGGTAAGGGGAAATTTCTGGATAACATTTGAAATGTAAATGAAGAAAATATCTAATAAAGAGAAAAAAAAGAAATGTAAATAAATAAAATAACCAATTAAAAGGAAATGCCTGTAAGATTGTAGGACATTTGGAAACCATACACTAACTGATTTATTGGAGACTAGATAAACCAGAGTCCTAAAGTAAACCAAATAATACAAGTCTAAAAAGGAAGACATAAAATAATTCCTAATGATAATCTGCTATACTCATATCAGTGCCTTACTGAGCCATCACGAGAGAAGTTTCTTCCTGTAGCAGATAGGAGTAAATTCTAAGACCCATAACCAGACATTATGCAAAGAGCGAGAAAGACATGGTTATAAATAGGATTTCACCATCATAGCTTCTCCATCTCCTCATAGTTCAGGAAACACTACAGAAGTGGAGGCAGAAAGTAAAAACCTGTGGAGATGGAGGACAACCATTAAGAAGAGGACCTCTAAATCAATATGAGTAAAGTTCAGTCTCTCACAGAGTCTGAAGCAAGGGGTATAGGATCTGCACTGGTGCACATCAGGGATCCTCAGTATATATTATGGTTCCCAGTGCAGTGTTTTTTATAGGATTCTGGAGTGTAATAGTGAGTGGGCCTCTGATTTTTCTGCCTTCTTTTGGTCTCCTTCCTTTCTGTTAATTTACTTTGCCCAACTTCAATGTGAGAGTTTTTGTTTTATCTTACTATACTTTAAAAAAAATGAGTGAGTGAATGGATGGATGGATGAATGAATGAATGAATGAAAATCTAACCACTATGGTAAAGGTTAACAACTGAATAGTCACTTGCACTTTCTGGAAGAGAGTATATCTATTTTTTCTAGTAGAGTGAAACTGGTTATCTCCACCACACACAGACAGGCCCTGTGCTCAGGAGGAGCTGACCAACTTATGGAGTTCACAGGTTTTGTTTACTTGTTTGTTTCTGGTTTTGTTTGTGTATTTGTTATTTTATTGTTTAAGCTTTGCTTACAGTTTGGTAGGGTTTATGTGGGGGTGACTTGGTTATGAGGGTTTCTTTTTATAAATGAGATTATTAATTTCTAGAGAGAAATTAAAGCTAGGTGGGTGGGGAGTAGAAAATGATCTGGAGTGACTTGGCAGAGCAGAAAAATATTATCAATGTATAAGTAAATTTGAAAACCATTACAAGAAGTAAAAATGTAATAAAATAATAGAATAAAATGTGCTTTCTATACCCTGAGAAAAGTATTTTGTGATGGATACAGGAGGTGCTGTCTTACCATTGTCGGTGGAACATGATCAAGTTTGAGGTAGGAAAGCAGGATTACTGAACCATATGATGTACCATATGATGTACCATATTATGTACCATATGATGTACCATATGATATACCAACTGAGCAGTTCTCTTCCCTGATATCTGCATCTGCTCCTGTCCTGTTTGTCTTTGTGCTTTGCTTCCCTCAATGTGTCATGACCCAAGATATGAAAGCCAAATACCATTTTTTCTTCCACAACCTCATTTTGGTATTGCGGTTTCATCACAGCAATGGTAACGCTAGGATCAACCTGCACAAAACAAACCTCCCAAAGGATCAAGGACTCAACATCAAGCCTGACACTCTGGATCTGATAAAGGACAAAAGACAAAATATGCTTGAACTCATTCGCACAGGGAAGGTCTTTCTAACATGACTCTGTAGCACAAGCCTTAAGATATAATTAAAGCTTTAAGATAAAGTCTTTTTTTTTTTTTTTTTACATTCATGGGTAGCATCACCCTTGTAAAGAAGCAGCCTACAGAATACAGAGTGAAAAAAAAACCAAAATATTTCCCAGATATACATCTGACAGATGTAATGGTATTTAGACTATATAAAGAATGACTCAACAATCTTTATACAAACATATTTTTTTAATCATTCACATAACACAGGAGAGACAAATAAGAGATACAAAATTGTCAAATAACACAGAATTAATACAAAGAAACAGCTGAGCTGAGATGTAATGCAAAGGTGCATAACCCTAAGGTCATTTAGGTAGTTAGCATGGCCTCCACAGTTAAAATGAATATTACAGATGTACTTATTGGATCGTAGCATCCTAGACAGTTTATTTTATGTAAACAAATTTGTTTTTATTAAATTTTCTGTGTTACTCAAGATTATGAGTAGAGGAGTACTTTTAAAAATTATAATACAATTATTAATAGTAATTAAAGAAAATGTCATGAATTTTAAAAGGAACATGTGGATGGATTGACCTAGAGAGGAGAAGGGGCAGTAAAATGATGTGATTACAGTATATTTATATTAAGGTAAACAAATTAAGAATAAATATAATGTAATATTTGGAAGATGGATCAAAAACCACTGAAGTGCATGTTTCTTGCCCACCAAGATGTCACAACCACTTGCTGTGCTAAAATGACCAAAGTGTTCAAAAGACTATTAGAGCCATTTAAAGAGATGCTTCATTTTAAGCAAGTGGCTTACAGAAATAAAAGTTTGACAAAAGTCAACAAGGACCAGGCCTAGTCAGCCACTCCCCTCCCAAATCCATGGGAATCAGGGTCTCAGACAGATGGGCATAGAGTTGGCAAAAATGGGGTGACAAACAGGACACAAAGGAGTGGGCTGAATCTGAATAGAATTTGTCAAATCCAGCATCAAACTTTTTATACAGAAGAAAATAGGGAAGTTAGGTGACACATCAGCAAGATACAAATGAGGTTACCAGATACTTAATGACACTTACAGAGGAATGTAAACACAAAAACTGGCAGGAACTGGGCAATAAAACAAATGAGACAAAGTCAGCTCTATCTAAGTTCAGGTATAGTCTTAGAAGCCAAGTGTGAGGTCTTTACAATCCCAGGGCAAGGGCTTTCACACCCAAGTCATGGTTCTAATTTGGGAGTTCTGCTCTAGATAACCTTCTCATGAATAATGCAATATTCTAAAACCACAGCTGGATCTACCTTCTAACCCATCATAAATTCCTGCATATGGGAGCTACTTGGCTTTTATTCTGAGTGATAGTGTGGGGGATGGGACTTTTCTACTAATAAATAATGTAGTCTGCCAGATATAACTATAATAAGAATTCTAAACTTACTTTGCTAAGCTTGCCCTGAGATTTCTAACTCTATGTAGTACATAGTAATGACTGATTTCTTTCTCTATCTCTATTACAATGCTATAGGGAATTCTGAATGTCACTGAATAGGCCACATTCTTACTGAATTCCAAGCCCAGTGTCTGCTCAAGGACTACCTAGGGCATTGGTGAAGACCAGGAAGCAAAGTTTAATTTTGCTTAGGTATTTGGCAAGTCATTGCTTGGAGGCACCTATAAAAAAACTATACTGAAAGGATCCATTCTCAAGGATCCATTCCCAAGTACAAGATTGGAGCATATGTCCTATGGGATGGCACAGTTCCAGGAGACTAAGTTTCCATGAAACTCTTCATTTCGGGACTGCTTCCAGGCTTTGGCCTGTCATGCGTGTCACTACTGGAGTGGATGTAGCAAAAGGTTTCTTAACAGAAAGAAAATTTGAGCATTCATTGAGCAAGAATGATATTGTGAAGTAGGAAAGGATGAGAAAAACATTCTAGTGATGGAGGAAGGGATGCAAGCATACACGATATGATTTTAAGTGTTGATATTGGCTTGAATATCTATCATTTTCTATCCCAATGTAGCTGTGGGTGAGCTCTCCTTTGTTAACTCTCCTTAGAAAACTTGTCCTGGTGACTTAGATTGCCTTGGCAGAAATTTTTGCAGTGCACGTGTTTTAAGCTAGTGGTTTCTACAACCTTGCATTTAGGCATTCCAAAGCCAAAGTGAAATTAAATTAATTTGACCCTTAAAAATTACATTTATAATAAGGAGAGCTAAAGACCATTAAATGAAGATAACACAACAAAACTGAAATCAAATTAAGAGTCTGTCCTGAAGACCTTTAAGGTGTAGAGGGCCTTTTATGAATTGTGTGTTGTTAAATCATTCTGCTCATTTCACAGTGACTTGCTTTTGATAGAGCCTAGGATGAAATATACTGCAGTGCTCCTGTGCATAATTAATGTCATTCTGTAGTCTTCATCAGATAAGTCACCTGTGAATGTAAAGCGAGTATGGTTTACTTGAAAAATTTCTGGTAATTGATTCTCAAAGCATTGATAAGTGGCCACAGGCAATATCTGAAAAACTAAAGTGTTGTCTTTAATGGACTTAACCTTAATATCTATCATTTATGAATTCAGTAAATCAGTAGAGGCCTATTTAACTTTTAAACAATTATATAGTTTAAGTAAAATATAATTATATCACTCTCTACTTTTTTAATAATACGTTTTAGATGATGACACGTCAGGATTTCACCCATGATAAAGCAGAGACCTTCCCCTGAGCCTATTCACAGACTCTCCGTTTAGCCTCTTCTTCAGTTACTGGAGCTGATGTTCTTTCTGTTGTTTTCTAGGTTCCATGGTTTTGAAGATGCATACAATAAGGTATCAGTTACATTTTCTTATAAGCAGGAAACAATAATAATAAGCAAACTATAGTATGAGACACATGATACAAAAGTAACATTTAATAAACCATAAAAGAATCCCCTTTATAGGAAAATTTCAACTTATTTTGTGGTATGTGTATATGCATGTATGTATTTATGTGTTGTATTAATGGACATGTTTATATTTGTAGATATGCGTGTTGGTGCCATTGACACACATGCATAACTGTATGTAGACCAGAAAAAAAGTTGTTCGGTTGCTTTTTTCCCTCTATCCATATTTTTTTTTTCAAGTTTCATTGAGGAATGGATTTCATACCCCCCCAAAAATATTTATCCCTGTAATATATCCAGTGGAGTGGACTTTAATAACCACTGAGTTGTATAGCCACCATTATGGCTGAGCTGTGGAATTTTTATTATTCTACATAACACCCCATAGCCTTCACAGGTCATCTTCCTTTTTTTTCTTTCAATTATGAATATATTTATTCACTTTACATCCTGATTTTAGTTACCCTCCTTCCTCTTCTCCCAGTTACACCATCACAATCCCTCTGCCACCATTGCCTTTCCAGCCCTTTCCCATTTTAGGCTTCCTTATCTGGCCTCAGTGCAAGGGTATGTACTTAGTCCTTAGTCCTGGGGAACTTGGTGTGCCAAAGTGGTTGGTACCCATGAAGGGGATCCTACATTATTATTATTTTTTTTGGCACAGAGATACCTTATTGAATCTCCAGATTTTTTTAGTTCAATCAGACTGACTGGCAACATCCTCTTACTGGCTTATGTCCATTCCTAACTCTGAAGTTAAAGACTTGTGTTTTTAATTTGGTGCTGGAGAACTGAATGCAGGCCCTCATACTTATGCAACAAAAACTGAGGCATCCTGTCCATAAAAACATTTTATTATAAAAGAAAAAAGTAAACAAATTGAATCTAGACTTGATGAGAGAGCTCACAATCACAGAAAATTAAGTGCCTTCCGACATTTAAGACCCCCACCTGCAAGGTAAGAACAGTGCCTAACATTCAGTTTATTCAGTTGTTGCCTTTTGTTCTAAATTTTTTTTTTTTCAGTTTGGAAGATCACATATAAGAGCCATTAATTCTGTCTGTAAGACCTACAGGAAAAGACAGCATTGAAAAGAACAAGTTGGAGCCAGGTAATGAGTGACATTTATTAGAGCTTTATGTTTTTATTTGTTAGTAAAAAAGAAGCTTTTAACATTTTAAGCAGAATTAGAAAGCAGCAATTGTGCTTGAATGATTTCTCAGAGAGAAATATTTAAAGTGATAAAATGTCCTTTAAAAGACATTGCAAAGACTGAATAAAGAAATAACTTTTCCAATAGAAAAGTATGTAGAAATGTTACCAAAAACGTCCCTACTATATGCTTAGGACCCTCCTACCAAAACATAATGAAACAAAGCAAAACAAAACCTTGTATTCAGTAGCAACAAAAAAGTACTGACAATAGTTGATAACCTTCAATATTCCTATTTTGGTTTTGAACATTTGATGATTGCACATGTTAAACAATATACAATTTTTTTTATTTTATTATAACACAACTGATTTATGTTTGAATAATTAATTGTGTGTGTTTGTGTATGTTGTATTGATGATACAAATATGTTTTCATGGACATGTAATCAGAACAAATTGTTTTTGTAAACTTGATTTTTGCCATTTTCTTTGTATAGCTGGACAGCTTTTTATAACTTACACATATACATACAGTGAATAATTATAATATTTTACATATTTAAATTTCTATTGATTTTTGTTTCTATTTTGATTCTTCTCTTCTAATATCCAGGATATACTTACTATCTATATTTTCCTTTAATATTTGTCTTGTTATCTAGTCCTTCTTTGTAATGGTTATTGAGAACAAACTTGACAGAATCTGAAACCATATAAAAGATGACTATCAAGGCATACCTGTGCTGTATATGTTAATTGTGTCCATTGGTGTAGGAAGACCCGACTTCAATATGTTGGGGGACTCACAATTGGATACTAGCACATAGGAAATGGAGGAAAACACGATGCCTACTAGCATGCATTCATACACTGATCTCTACATCCTGCTTGCGAATGGTATGTGACCAGCTGTTTCAAGATTCTGCTGCCATAACTTTCCCATCATGTTGGTTATACCTCCAACTACAAGAAAAGCTTTTGTTAGAATTTTCTGCCATAAAAACAAGAATAGAAACCAAGACAAGCTATAGGCTAGAAATGGATTATATAGCATTTTCTTTAATTCTTCTTTCATACATTGTTCTCTTATTGATTCATAAAGTCCTGGTCCCATTGTTTTTTCTTATATCCAAAATCACAGTATAAACATAAGGAGTCCTTATTGACTGTTACATTCATTTGATCTTCTAACTATGCTTTTAAAAATGTTTTACAGAAAAGGACATACAATGTTATCCACATCAATTTCTCTTTAATAAGACAGAATATAGTTTCAAGCTCTACTTAAAGGATAATATTTAGCTCATATTTCCACATATGTTAATATATTATCAAATCTCAAGACATGTAAAGCAAGGACAATTGAGACATATTAAACATCACCCTGGAATTCATTGCATCTGCAGAAGTCAGTTTTTATTCTAACCAAGTTTTATCTGGCCAGAAGGTGATTGCCACAGAAAATTTATTTGATCTTCTGTCTACTCATTTTAGGCTAACATTTATCACAGTCAGAAGTAGGCTCTGAAAGAATAGCTTGGTATTCCTATTTTATTTGTTTATTTCCAAACAAAAACATTCATTTGAATGAAGATATAATTATAGTATTTCCCCTTCATTCATCTTCATTCTACTCTTTCCATGTGCCTCTAGCTCTTTGAAATTACAGGCTTCTTCTCCTTTAACCATTATTGTAACATATACATAGAAATGAATCAACATATAAATACAATCTACTGGGCCCATTCAGTGTTGGCTGAATAAATATGTCTCTGGGATGATGCGTCTATATTGGAAAACAATAAGGGGACTCATCCCTGAAGCAGAGTAGTATTAGAAAGTTGAACTTACTTTCTGAGGCCAAGAAAAAGCTTTACAAATTATGCTGGACCAAAAATATGGATAAAGTATGGGATGCAAGGGATGAATTCTGGTCAATAAAACCATTCTTAAACCCATTTAAAAACATGTCCAATAGTGATAGACTCTATTCAAATTTTCATTAACTTATGTTGTATTAATTTTGATATAAATACTGTGTTCATTGTAGTCTACTAGCTCTACTTAATGGTGAACTATCACTCACATTTTCAAAAGTATTTCCCTTTTTCTACTGAAGAGAATGGCCTGAGGCAAGCATTATTCTGTTTTGAGAAATAATTCTACATTACTTCCTCCCTTATGCAACACTAAACTGCATGTATTTTATTAATGTCTTTGTGGTCCCCTTATCTTTTAAAAGCTGCATAATAGAATCTTTCTGCTGTTGGTAAGAGGTAAATACTTACTGAGAAAAGAATTGTGTTCTGATCATGCCCTCTTCTGCAAGGAATGCCAAATACACAAATACTTCAGCAGTTATCCAGTCATATTTATATTTCTAGTAGTGGTCTATCCATATAATTTCTTTCTTTCTTTTTATTTTTTTGACAAGCTGAAAAGAGGCCTTTATGAACAAATTTTTGCAATTTCACCTAGCAAGGAGAATCGATTGCTCTATGTGTTACATTATTTCTAGATGACTAGATCAGAGTTTTAAAGTCCTTCATACACAGATGTGTTTGGAATAAATAATAGTAATATGTGGTGATTTTAAGTTCCTCATGTCTAGCTGAGATGGCTGAGATATCAATTACTACAGTAAGATTTTAGAATAATTCCATGTAAATTATTTCTTTTATATGTGTGATTATTATATTTATAGAATACACCAATCACTTAACAAAGATATTGAGAATTTTTTTTCCTCAAAGAAAATTTTGATTTTTGTGGCATGTCAAATAAAAGGCTGAATCCATGTATCTGAAGTGGTGTATTAGTGTGTTCTGTACTCTCTCACCTTCTCATAGATCTTCGGGATCTCTCCCTCTTATTGACTGAGTATGAATTACTCCATAGTGCCGATGTGTGTTCTATAGTTAGTCACTGTATTGAGTTGTAAAGACCTCATTACCTTCTTACTACTATTTCCTAAATATAGAAAATAAGTCTTCAGATGTACATTTTATTATGATTTACTAGTAAACCAGGATGGCTTAGAGTAATGCAGGACAATGTTCATAGTGTATATGCAAATATTATATCATTTTATATAATGGGTTTAGGTAGATGCAGATATTGGTATACATGAGGGTAGACAGAAACCAAACCTGCATGAACATTGAAGAAACGATACATAAGAAATCCTGAAAAGTTACCCTTGGTTTCTAAATTTGAGCATGAAGAAATTAGTCTTCGCCAGGGATAGTTATCTGGTGCTAAGTGGTTCGCTCCAAAATAATATACAAATAATCAAAAATAAACAAACTATATTTATATTAACATTTATATAAAAATATTCTATAGCTGAATAATTTTATGCCTTCTAAAATGAAATAACTGAGTAAACAAGGTATAGTATATTCATACTAGGAATTGTGATCATAAAACCTAGGCTTTGCTCCCACTAAAAGCATAAAGGAGTTCTTCTTGGTTTTTGTAAGCAAAACAAAAAAAAAATATTAAAACAGATGATAAAGCCAAAGATTTTAAAATTTTAAAGGTTTAAGAAATTTACAATAATTCTTTAAAATAATAAATATGAATATTTGCTTTTAATAAAATAAAAAATCAAGGTAATTGTGACTTTGATAGACATGGAAGACTATACAAGATATTAGCTTCACACTATCTTATAATTTTAAGAATACAATATAAAATAATGCAATTGGAAAAAATGGAAGGAGAGAAATCCACAGAAGAGCAAAACAATTAAAATGGAAGAATATTGGCAGATATAATATTACTGAAAATACTGAAAATTGAATAGCTGTGGACATAAGTTACATGAGACAAAAGATGGAAACAATGTAAGGGCTGTGTCCAGGATCTAAAAAGGACTCAGACATTACAATCACCACTTAACCCTAAAATTTTGTTATGAGAATACTTAGATATAAAAAACACATAAAAGAATCTAGGACAACTGCTGATCATTGTAAAATAGAAGACACTGGAATAAAAAAGATTTTTTGGATGTGAGGGATATTGAATGCCATAGGAAAGAGAATGTTATAACTAGGAATTAGATATTATCTGAGAACTTACATTTTGAATGATAAAATTTTCTTGGGCATATTTTTCTTTCAATTTTTAGAGTATCCTTAATTGAGATTAATTTCTTAAGAAAGTGATTATTTGCTGCAATCTCATTATAGATGATTTGCAGTTCAGAGAAAGATAACACAAATATGGTGATAAAACAGATCCTATAGACCATCACTTTCTAATCTCCTTCCCTTACTTGTCACTGCATCTCAGATCTCAGATCAAATAAATGACACATCTAGCAGAAAAACGGGTTGTCATTACCCCTTTGGGAGTTGAATGACACCTTTTCAAGTAATGCATATTATATATTCTCCATAACAGATATTTTATATTATGATTAATAAGAGTAGCAAAATTTCAGTTATGAAGTAGCAATGAAAATAATTTTAAGGTTGGGAGTCCCAACAAGATGAGAAACTGTGTTAAAGGGTTACAACATTGGGAAGACTGAGAGCCACTGTAATAGACTCCATTCCTCAGTCCTGTTCCTAGGGCTGAAAAGATCAGAAGCTACAACCTCCCTTTCCCCCTGCTCACCTCTGCTGTGGGTCCCAAGAATCACCCCAATATGACTTTCCTGCCTTACTCAATACTATTCTGAGCCTCCCAAACCAGACGGCTTTCTATTTTAAAACACAAAAAGATGGACCATCCAGAGACTACCCCACATAGGGATTCATGCCAAAATCAGCCACCAAACGCAGACACTATTGCATATTCCAGCAATATTTTGCTGAAAAGACCCTGATATAGCTTTCTCAAGTGAGGCTATGCCAGGGCCTGGCAAATACATAAGTGGATGCTCAAAGTCATCTATAGTATTGAATACAGAGCCCCCAAAGGAGTAGCTAGAGAAAGTACCCAAGGAGCTGGAGGTCTGCAACCCTATAGGTGGAACAACAAAATGAGCTAAGCAGTACCCCCAAAGTTCATGTCTCTAGGTACATATGTAGCAGAAGATGGCCTTATCGGCCATCATTGGGAAGAGAGGCCCCTTGGTCTTGAAAACTTTATATGCCCTAGTACAGGGGAACACCAAGGCTAACAAGTAGGAGTGGGTAGGTAGGGGAGTAGGGCAGGGGGAGTGTATAGGATACTTTTGTGGTAGCATTTGAAATGTAAATAAAGAAAATATCTAATAAAAAATGAACAAAAACCACACAAATCAAACTTTGTCTCTGTAACTCCTTCCATGGGTATTTTGTTCCCTATTCTAAGGAAGAATGAAATATTCACATGTTGGTCTTCCTTCTGTTTGATTTTCTTGTGTTTTGCAAATTGTATCTTGGGTATTCTAAGTTTCTGGGCTAATATCTGCTTATCAGTGAGTGCATAGCAAGTGACTTCTTTTGTGATTGGGTTACCTCACTAAGGATGATATCCTCCAGTTACATCCATTTGCCCAATATTTCATAAAGTCATTGTTTTTAATAGCTGAGTAGTACTCCATTGTGTAAATGTCCCACTTTTTCTGTATCCATTCCTCTGTCGAAGGACATCTGTGTTCTTTCCAGCTTTTGGTTATTATAAATTAGGCTGCTATGAACATAGTGAAGCATGTGTCCTTATTACCAGTTGGAACATCTTCTGGGTATATGCCCAGCAGAGGTATTGCTGGATCTAGTGGTAGTACTATGCCCAATTTTCTGAAGAACTGCCAGACTGACTTCCAGAATGGTTGTACAAGCTTGCAATCCCACCAGCAACCAGCATCTGCTGTCACCTGAATTTTTTATCTTAGCCATTCTGACTGGAGTGCGGTGGAATTGCAAGGTATTTTTGATTTGCATTTCTCTGATGATTAAGCATGTTGAACATTTTTTCAGGTGCTTCTCAGCCCTTCAGTATTCCTCACTTGAGAATTCTTTATTTAGCTCTGCACCCCATTTTTCCAGGAGATCCATCCCATAATCAGCCACCAAACCTAGATACTATTGCATATGCTAGCAATGTTTTGCTAAAAGGACCCTGATATAGCTATCTCATATGAGTCTATGCCAGTGCCTGGCAAATACATAAGTGGATGCTCACAGTCATCTATAGAATGGAACACAGGGCCCCCATTGTAGAAGCTACAGAAAGTACCCAAGGAGCTGAAGGGGTCTGCAACCCTATAGGTGGAACAACAATATGAACTAACCAGTATCCCTAGAGGACATGTCTCTAGCTGCATATGTAGCAGACAATGGCCTAGTTGGCCATTATTGGGAAGAGAAACCACTAAATCTTGCAAACCTTATATGCACCAGTACAGGGGAATGCCAGGGCCAAGAAGTGGGAGTGGGTGGGTAGGGGAGCAGGGCAGGGGGGAGGAGGGTATAGGGTACTTTCAGGATTGCATATGAAATATAAATAAAGAAAATATTTAATAAAATTATAATAATAAAACCACACAAATCAAACAGACCAGTAAAACAGAATCTAGCCATCACAATTCTCTGAAAATTGACCAAGGTAACAGAAAACAAGGAAGAGAATACACACGCCAAACAAAGACAAACCTAGTAATCGGTACCTATAGCCATAATCACCAGGAAAAAAACAGATGCCTGTCTAGAGTATGAGCAAAATCAGTAATAGCTAAGACAATATGTTTCCATTAGAGCTCAACTATCTTACTAGAGGAGAATGAATCTTCCAACATAGCTGAAGCACAGTAAAAATAGAAAAATCAACTACAACTCCTTCCTTAAAGAGGAAATGAATAAATTTCATAAAAATCAAAGAAATACAAACAGTTGGTGGAAATGAATAAATGCCTTAAAGAAAACCAAAAATACAAACAGATGAAGGAAATAAATAAAACTATTCAAAGTATTCATGGAAATAGAAGGTCAAGTCCAAGTGGATCAAGGACCTCAACATAAAAGCAGATATGGTAAAACTAAGAGAAGAGAAAGTGGGAAAGTATCTTGAACTCATTGGCACTGATGCAGGATGGGATTTTCTAAACAGAATTCTGATGGGTCCAGGACAGAAAGCAGGAGTGGGTGGGTTGGGGAGCAGGGAGGTTGGAGGGTATAGGGGGTTTTGTGGATAGCACTTTAAATGTAAATGAAGAGAGATCTCATGAATATCAAAAGCTTCTTTAAGGCAAAGGACACAGTCAATAGGACACATCAGCAACCTAAAGATTGGGAAAAAATCTTCACTAACCCCACATCAGATAGAGGGCTACTATCCAAAATATATAAAGAAGCTAACTTCCAAAAGAAAAACAAACAAACAAACAAACAACCCTATCATAAATGGGGTATAGAGCTAAACAGATAATTCACAAAAGAGGAATCTAAAATAGCAGAGAAGCACTTAAAGAAATGTTCAAAGTCCTTAGACATCAGAGAAATGCAAATCAAAATGACCCTAGAGATTCTACCTCCAGTCAGAATGGCTAAAATAAAAAAAAAACTCAGGTGACAGTACATTTTGGCACTCTTCCATTTCTGGTGGGATTGACAACTGGTATAACTAGTTTGGAAATCAACCTGGAGGTTCCTCAGAATACTAGAAATAGATCAGAAGTGGATGCGTACAGTCATCTATTGGATGGAACACATGGCCCCCAATGGAGGAGCTAGAGAAAGTACCCAATGAGCTGAAGGGGTCTGCAACCCTATAGGAAGAACAACAATATGAACTAACCAGTACCCCCCAGAGCTCATGTCTCTAGCTGCATATGTAGCAGAAGATGGCCTAATCGGTCATCATTGGGAAGAGAAACCCTTAGTCTTGCGAAGATTATATGCCCCAGTACAGGCGAATGCCAGGGTCCGGAAGCAGGAGTGGGTGGGTTGGGGAGCAGGGTGGGGGCGGGTATAGGGGACTTTCAGGATAGCATTTGAAATGTAAATGAAGAAAATATCTAATAAAAAATATAGATCTACCTGAAGACCCAGGTATACCATTCTTGGTCATATACCCAAAAGATGCCCCACCTTACCTCAGTGGAACTTGCTCCTCTGTGTTTCTAGAGTCCTTATCTAAGATAGCCAGAGGCTGGAAACAACCCCGATATCCCACAACAGAAGAATGGATACAGAAAATTGGTTTACACAATACAATAGTATTCAGCTATTAAGAATGAGGACATCCTGAGTTCGGCAGGCAAATGGATAGAACTAGAAAACATTATCATGATTGAGGTAACTCAGATCCCAAAGGACATGAATGGTATATATTCACTAATAAGTGAATATTAGCCAATAAGTACAGAATATACAGGATATAATCCACAGAATTCAGGAAAGTTAACAAGCCAAAGGACCCAAGTAAGGATGCCTCAGTCCCATTTGTAAAGTAGAAGAAATCATTCATGGGGGACAGCGCGAGGAAGGGGACTATGTGGTAGAGGGGAAGTGGAGGGGAAAGGGGGAACAGGATCGGATATTGGAGAAGGGACAGGAGAGAACTCGAGGAACAGCAGAAAGAATACAAATATGCAACTTTAGATGTGGAAGGTGAAGGGAGTCTCAAGAATGTACCAGAGGCATGGGAAGTGAGGGAACTTCATGACTCAAAGGGAGGAGCCTTAGATTAAATGCCTAAAAGTGGGGTGAGGGAATTTGTAGAGTCTTCCTCCAGAAGAAAAACAGGGCATCAAGTGGAGGGATGGGTTTGCCATCACACAGTCAAAAACACGTACCCAGAATTGTACCTGTCTAATTGAAATGCAGGGACAAAATTGGAGAAGAGACTTGGGGAAAGGAGGTCCAGTAACTTAGGGTCTACCTCAAGGGGAGACTCCAAGGCCTGACACTATTACTGTGGCTTTGGTGCGCCTAACATGGCTCTCCTCTGAAAGGTCTATCAAGCAGCTGACTGACACAGAAGCAGAAACTTACACCCAATCAATGGACTGAAATCGGGGACCCCTGTGGTTGAATTAGAAAAAAAGCTGGAAGAAGCTAAAGAGGATGGAGACTGCATAAGAAGCCCAGCAGTCTCAACTAACTTGGACCCCTGAGATCTCTCAGACACTAAGCCACCAACCAGGCAGTATATACTAGCTGGTCTGAGGCCTCTGCACATATACAGCAGAGGAATGACTGGCCCTGGCCTCAGGAAGAGAAGTGTGTCATATCTTTTGTGAGACTTGAAGCTGCAGGGAGTAGGGAGGCCTGGCAGGGGTTGTAGTTAGGGAGTGGGAACATATCTTTTGAGACAGGTGGGAGGAGGAATGGGATGTGGAACTGTGGGAGGTAGTACCAGGAAAGGGTAACAACTGGACTGAAAAAAAGAATCTGAACCTGATGAAATTCTGGAAATGGAAAATTCAGGAATTAGACCAGAAACTATAGAGGCAAGTTTTTCAAACAGAATACAAATGTCAGAAGAGAGGATCTCAGGCATTAAGGATACAACAGAAGAAACAGATGCATCTGTAAAACAAATGATAAATACAATATTCCTGATACAAAATATTCAGGAAATCTGGGATACCATGGAAAGACTAAACCTAAGAATAATAGGAATATAGGAAGGAGAAGTATCATAACTCAAAGGTCCAGAAAATATTTTAACAAAGTCATGGAAGAAAAAAAAAATTGTAACATAAAGAAAGTGATGACTCTAAAGGTACAAGAAGCTTATAGAACACAAAATGGATTGAAACAGAAAAGAAAATCTTCATGCCACATAATCAAAACACTAAACAGACAGAACAAAGAATATTAGAAACTACAGGGATAATGAACATGTAATATATAAAAACAAGCCTCTTAGAATTATACCTAACTTCTCAATATAGAGTCTAAAAGTCAGAAGGTCCTAGGCTTATGTGCTGAAGATTCTAAGGAATCATTGATACTAGCCAAAAATATTATGTCCAGCAAAACTTTCAATTACCATAGATGGAGAACAAGATAGTCCATGATAAAGTTAAATTTAAACAATACCTATCTACAAATATAGTCCTACAAAGATGGTAGAAAAAATCCAACGCAATGAGGAACATTACACCCATGAAATCATGGGAAATAGATATCTCATACAAGCAAACCCAAAATAAGTGAAACAAACACATACACACAAACACACAAACACAAAGAATGAGGAGGGAGAGGGAGGGAGATGGAGAGGGAGAGGGAGGGGGAAGGAGGAGGGGCAAGGTGGAGTGGGAGGGGAGAAGAGCAGAAGGGGGAGAGGGAGGGACAGGGAGGGGAGGGGAGGGAGAGAGGGAGGGGGAGGGGGAGGGGAAGGGGGAGGGGGGAGAGGGAGAGACATTACCACTACTACCACCACCAATTACAGCTACAACAACAACAACAACAAAAAGACACAGGATTTACCCATTATTGGTGTATATCAATCATTGTCAATGGACTTAATTCCTCAATAAAAAGACAGACTGACAGAATAGGTGCAAAACCAGGATCCATCCTTCTGCTGCCTCCAATAATCTCATCTCAATATCATGGAGAGCCATCACCTCAGGGTACATGATTAGAAAACAATATTCAAAGCATATAGACCCATGAACCAAGCCATTATAGGCATTTTAGTATCAATCAAGTAGACTTCTAACCAAAACTAATCAAAACAGATGGGGAAAATGGGACTACTCAAAAAAGAAAAACTGCACCAAGATGAAATTGTAATTCTTAACATATATGCCCAAAACACAAGGGCTCAGACTTTCATAAAAGAAACACTACTGCAGCTTAAATCAAATATAGAAACTCATAGAGTGATAGTGGGGGACGTTAATACTCCAATATCACCAATGGGCAGGTCATCCAGACAAAACTAACAAAAGAAATACTAGAAATCATAGAAATTATAAACCGAATTGACTTGACACTTATTTTTACAGAACATTTCACACATACAGAAAGAATATATTTTCTTCTCTGTATTTCATGAAACTTTCTCTAAAATTGGCCACATACTTGAACACAGAGCAAATCTCAACAGATAAAAGAAAACCTATATCATATCAGATGACCATTAAAGCTGGATACTAACAACAGAAACAATAGTAAGCTTAAAAGCTCATAAAACCTAAATATCCCTGCTGAATGAAACTTGGACTAAAAAGAAATACAGAATTAAGAACTTAGAATTCAATAAAAATTAATATGCAGCATACCCAAAATCGTGGAACACAATAAAAGTGGTGCTAAGAGGTGTGTTACTAGCACTAAATGCTCACTTAAGAATTTGGAGTGATCTCACTCTAAGAACTTAAATCCACATCTGAAAGATTTGTAATAGTGGTTGTCAACATATGTGTCATGACCCCTTTCAAAAAGGTAATAACCCTTTCACAGAAGTTATCTAAGACAATCAGAAAACACAGACGTCTACATTGCAATTCACAGCATTAGCAAAACTACAGTTATGATGCCACAACAAAAATAATTTCACACCACAATATGAGGATATCTATTAAAGCTCCCAGCATTAGGAAGTCTTAGAACCACTCACTGAGAACAAAATAAAATATTATTACACTGAGGCATAAAATGCAAGAAATAATAAAAATGACGGATGAAATCAATATAATAGAATTAAAGATAATAATAAAAAGAATCAATGAAACAAAGAGTTGTTTTTTTCTCTAAAATCAACAAGACAGACAAAACTTTATACAAGACACAGAATTTCCAAATTAACAAAATTTACAAAATCAAAAAAAGAAAGAGAAAGAAAGAGAGAAAGAAAGAAAGAAAGAAAGAAAGAAAGAAAGAAAGAAAGAAAGAAAGAAAGAGAGGACATAACAACAGACATGGAGGCAATACAAAGAATCATAAGGACATACTTTAAAAACTTGCATTCCACAATCTAGGAAAACTAAAGAAAATGGATGATTTTTTTCCATAGGTACTACTTACCAAATAAAATCAGAGTCAGGTAACCAACAGATAAATAATTTAAATAGATATATAACTCACAGTGAAAGAAATGGTAATTGTAAGTCTCCCAACCAACAAAAACAAAACAAACAAAGAAAAACAAAAACAAAACAAGAAACGAAAACCCAATAACAGCAACAAAAAACTCAGGGCTAAACCGTTTTAATGCAGAATTATATCAGATTTTCTTTATGTTGTGGTTGTTATTTTATTGGATATTTTATTTATGTACATTTCAAAAGTTATCCACTTTCCTTGTTTCCATTCTGGAAAACCCTATCCCATCTACTCTCTTCCTCCTTCTATGAAACTGCTTCCTCATGTACCCAACAGCCTTTCCACCCTGGCATTCTTCTACATGGGTGCATCTAGCTACATATGTGGCTAGGGCCATGGGTCCTTCCATGTGTACTCCTTGGTGGGTGGTTTAGTCCCTGGGAGCTCTGAAGGGTGGTCTAATTGGTTGATATTATTGTTTTTTTCTATGAGGTTGCAGACCCTTTCAGCTCCTTCAGTCCTTTTTCTAACTCCTCCATTGGGGATACCATTGGGGAGCCCGTGCTCAGTTCAATGATTGGCTGTAAGCATCTGCCTCTGTATTTGTCAAGCTCTAGCAGAGCCTCACAAGAGACAGCTATATCAGGCTCCTATCACCATGCACTTCTTGGTAACACAAAAATGTCTGGATTTGGTGTTTGCATATGGGATGGATCTCCAGGTGGGGCAGTCTTTGGATGGCCTTTCCTTCAGATTCTGCTCCACACTTTGTCTCTTATTTGATTCTGTGAGTATTTTGTTTCCCTTTCTAAGAATGACCAACAACCACACTTTGTTCTTTCTTCTTAAGCTTCATACAGTCTATGAATTGTATCTTAGGTGCTCTGAGCTTCTGGGTTAATATCCACTTATCAGTGAGTGAATATGATGTGCGTTCTGTTGTGATTGGGTTGCTTCACTCAGGATGATATCCTCCAGCTACATCCATTTGCCTAAGAATTTCACAAATTCATTGTTTTTCATTGCTGACTAGTACTACATTATGTAAATATACCACATTTTCTGTATCCATTCCTCTATTGAAAAACATCCCGGTTCTGTCCATCTTCTGGGTACTACAAATAAGGCTGCTATGAACATAGTGGAGCATGTCTCCTTTTTTTTTTTTTTTTTTTTTTTTTTAATAGATATTTTCATCATTTACATTTCAAGTGCTATCCTCTTTCCTAGTTTCCTCTCTGAAAATCCCCTATACCCCCCTACCCTTGCTCCCCAATCCATCCACTCCTGCTTCCTGATCCTGATATTCTCCTATACTGGAGCATAGAATCTTCTCAAGACCAAGGGCCTCCTCTCCTGCCATTGGTGGCCGACTAGGCCACTGTCTGTTACATATGCAGCTAGAGATAGGAACTCTGGGGTTACTGGTTAGTTCCTATTGTTGATCCTCTTATAGGGCTGCACACCTTTTCAGCTCCTTGGTACTTTCTCTAGCTCCTTCATTGGGGACCCTGTGTTCCATCTAACAGATGACCGTGAGCATCAATTTCTGTATTTGCCAGGCACTGACATAGCCTCTCAAGAGACAGCTATATCAGGGACCTGTCAACATAGGCAATAGTGTCTGGGTTTGGTGGCTGTTTATGAGATGGATCCCTGGATCTCTGGATGGTCCATTTTTCAGTATCAGCTCTGAAATTTTTCTCTGTAACTCCTTCCATGGGTATTTTCTTCCCCATTCTTAGAAGGAACAAAGTATCCACACATTGGTCTTCCTTCTTGAGTTTCATATGCTTTGTAAATTTTATCTTGGAAATTCTAAGTTTCTGGGATAATATCCACTTATCAGTGAGTGCATATCATGTGTGTTCTTTTGTGATTGGGTTACCTGTCTCAGGATGATATACTCAAGATCCATCCATTTGCCTAAGAATTTCATAAATTCACTTTTTTTTAATAGCTGAGCAGTATTCCAGTGTGTAATTGTACCACATTTTCTGTATCCATTCCACTGTTGAGGGAGATCTGGGATCTTCCCAGCTTCTGGTTATTATAAATAAGGCTGCTATGAACATAGTGGAGCATGTGTCCTTACTACAAGTTGCAGCATCTTCGGGATATATGCCCATGAGAGATATTGCTGGCTCTTCTGGTAGCACTATGTCCAATTTTCTTAGGAACCGCCAAACTGATTTCCAAAGTGGTTTTACCAGCTTGCAATCTCACCAGCAATGGAGGAGTGTTCCTTTTTCTCCACATCCTCACCGCCATTTTCTGTCACCTAAATTTTTAATCTTCGTCATTCTGACTGGTGGGAGGTAGGAATCTCCAGTTTGTTTTGATTTCCATTTTCTGATGATCAAGGATGTTGAACATTTTTTTCAGGTGCTTCTCAGCCATTTGATATACCTCACTTGGGATTTCTTTGTTTACCTCTGTATCTCATTGTTTAATAGTGTTATTTGGTTTTCTGGAGTCTAACATCTTGAGTTCTTTATATATATTGGATATTAGTCACCTATCAGATTTAGAATTGGTAAAGATTTTTAACAATCTGTTGGTGGCCTTTTTGTCTTATTGATATTGTCTTTTGCCTTATAGAAGCTTTGCTGACCTCAAGCTGTACTACAGAGCTGTACTAGAGAGTGATAAAATTGCAGGGTACTGGTACAGAGACAGACAGGTAGATCAATGGAATGGAATTGAAGACCCAGAAATGAACCCACACACGTATGGTCACTTGATCTTTGAACATGTGGTGGGAAAAAGACAGCATTTTCAACAAATGGTGCTGGCACAACTGGTGGTTATTATGGAGAAGAATGAGAATTAATCCATTCTTATCTCCTTGTACAAAACTTAAGTCTAAGTTAATCAAGGAACTCCACATAAAACCAGAGACACTAAAACATAGAGGAGAAAGAAGGGGAAAGCCTCAAAGATATGGGCACAGGGGGAAAATTCCTGAACAGGACAGCAATGGCTGGTGCTGTAAGATCGAGAATCGACAAATAGGACCTCATAAAATTGCAAAGCCCCTCTGTCAATATTTTCTATGGTATCTTTTCTACCTGTGATTCTTTCTTCTATCTCTGGTATTCTGTTGGTAATTTTTGCATCTATGCCTCTTGATGTCTTTCCTAGTTTTTATTATTTTATTTTATTTTATTTTATTTATCTCCAGGGTTGACTCCCTTTGTGATTTCTTCATTGTTTCTATTTCCATTTTTCTTTCCTCGATGGTCTTGTTCAATTTCTTCTCTTGTTTGGTTGTGTTTTCCTGTGATTCTTTTGGAGATTTTTGTGTTTTCTTTTTAAGGGCTTTTACTTGCTTTACTGGGTTCATATATATATATATATATATATATATATATATATATATATATATATATATATATATATATATATATATAATGTGTGTATATATATATATATATATATATATATATATATATATATATATATATATATATATATATATATACATACATACATATATATATAAGGGAATTATCTGTATCTTTCTTAAAGTTCTCTATCATTGTCATGAGAAGTGACTTTAGATCTGAGTCTTGCTTTTCTGGTATGATGGTGTATCTAGGACGTTCTATGGTGGGAAAGCTGGGTTCTGATGATGCCATGTAACCTTGGTTTCTAATACTTATGCTCTTATGCTTGCCTCTTGCTATCTGATTATCTCTAATGCTACCTGCCCTCACTGTCTCTGACTAGAGCCTGTCTTTCCTGTGATCCTGGTTGTGTCAGAACTCTTCAGAGTTCAGATGTCTTTGTGATTCTGGGATTATGAGATTTGCTGATCCTAAGATCCTGAGTATATCAGAGGTCCTGGGAGTCAAGCTGACTCTGTGATCCTGAAATCTTGGTATGACCAAGATCTTGAGAGCCTGCGATTGTGGGTGCGTTAGTCACCTATGATCCTGGGCCTTTTACAATGCCTAGGAGTAGATCTTCTTCTAGATTTTGTGGGACAGGGTTGTAGAGGTAGTATCCAAAGTCTGCTCAGGGCACTGGCTCAGACTGGACGTTTACCTACTTTTTCTAAATAGATGCTTAAGAATTGATCCTGGCTAGGTCCCCAGTTAGTCTTATACATAGCACTGAAGTATTTTCTTTTTCCCAAGACTTCAAACCAGCTAATTTTCTAAAGTTGCCAATAGGAAGTACATTATAAATTTTTTACTGTTATTCTATTTTTTTTTACTCATAGGAGGTAAATTGTAGTCAATAAGGCAAGAGAGCAGTCTCTTGGACACTGCATATTGAGTACAATTCAAAGAAATCTAGAGAAGGGTATTATTTTGTGTGTGGAAAGAGGTTGTTTGGCAGGTAGGAAATAAATCAAAAGCTATTGTGGTGGGATAATTAGAGAAAAGCATTTCAATGTTCCAGTGGCTAATGAAAAGGTTTACTTTAAGGGAAAAAAACTAAGTAAGCTTTTATTAAAATAATGGTATCTGAAAATAATTCATATAAAAGAATCTATCTTTAACTTAACAAGCTCAAATATTAGCTGAGGACTATCAGAAATTCCATTGGTAGGGGAAGAACTTATTTAGTCTTACATTTGAAAATAGTACACTGAGAAGATTCTCAAAGAATCTACTATACTACTACAGTCAAATGACAAAATTGGTAGCATTTTATGGAACAATGGGACAAAATGTGACAATTTAGAATTTATACTATACATACTAGCTATACCCCTGGACTTTTTCACCTGTGTGTCAGTTCCCAAAGTGACTCTGAGACTTCTTATTGTGAATAAATGCCTACGTCATAAGCTAGTTCTTGTTCCCTGACTAGTTCATAACTTATTTAACCCATTTATTCCATTCCATGAGTGCCACATGTCTGAATATCTCATCTTTGTTTCATTGGGCTGTCTCCCCATAGTTCAGGGAAAATCTGTTCTCATGCCCAACTCTATCACAGTTTCTCTTTCTGTACTGGACGTTCTACTTCTGTTTCATGCTTCAGCTAATAATCCATCATTTTTTTGTTGTTGTTAACAATGATGCTTCGATATAGTAAATAAGAGAAACTCTGTATAACTAGCAATACATGGAAAGATATGACTATGGTATTTTCATCTTAGAATTACAAAACTTCCTACACCATGCTTTTCATGGTATGAAATAAAAAGGGATAAATCAGGAAATATTTAAGATTCACTTGTGTAATAATAGCACACAAAAGGTTGAGACAGGAAGATTGCCAGGTTAGTGTCATCCTGAAATGAATTGCAAAACCAATCTCCAGATCTAAAATAAAACTTTCATTAAAATATTCTTTTAACAACTTCTACAAATTTGTCCAAATTAGTAGGAAAATCAAAATCTTGTTCATTATTAATAAACCTCATGGCAAAACAAAATTTATCTCTGAATTGGAAAAATACAAAATAGGGTGTATGCCAAGACTCATAATGTGGGCCTTGTTCCGCCATTAATAGCATATGTAGCATTTGCACATTACTCTATCAATTTCTGTATGTTCTCCTTGTGTGGCTTGCACAATTTAAGAATATAAATAGAATATATTATATGGTGTTTAAGGTACTTTCCAAGGTCATTTATACCTATTAAAAACACAGAAAAGCAAAAGGCAGGATATAGTCCAAACTATGCTTGGGAAAATAATAAATAATAAAAGCACAGTAATACAAATACTACTTGAGAAGCACTAGCAAATGTCCTTGTTTTTCTGTTAGAGAACTTAACTAATCAAGTGAATAGAATAACTATTCTTCGCCATTGATAATCAAAAAAAAAAAATCCACTACTTTGTTCTGTACTAATTTTTTATCAATTCAGGAAAGCCTGATAAAGGTTAAGTCACATGTATAAATAAAATAGCTAAGTAAAGCTCATGGCTTTATTAGAAATGTGCATGGGATACCTGAAGCAGAAATGCTAGTTCTGAATAGAAAATATTTAATTAGTTGTTTGGCATAAATATATGTATATATATATATATATATATATATATATATATATATATATATCCAATTTTTTCTGACAAAGAGGGAAGAAATGAAGATATGATATGAGGCAACTGGTAGTAGTTATACTAAAGAATAAAAAATCAAATACTATTGCCATGAAAGAAAAGTTGTAAATAATTAATTATAAATTATGCAACTAATAATTTCAAAACACTTATTTTTATAAAATCTACAATATAGAAATATACTAGAAGAATAATTGTTTTGCTTAATACTTCAAATTTAAAATTTATGAGTTAGGTGACAAAAAATAATATGGATGCTTTTTTCAAACAACAAAAAATTCAGTTCTCATCAAATAGAAAGCTTGCATATTTTTGCCAACTTAAACATTAACTCTCTCGGAAATCAGAACCATAAAATTTTGCAAACCCATAGGAAAAAACAACAATATCAAACAACCAGACCCCACAGAGCTCCCAGGGTCTAAACTACCAACCAAAGTGTACACATGGAGGGTCCCATGGCCCCAGCCACTTATATAGCAAAGGATAGCCTTGACATTTATCAATGGAAGGAAAGGCCCTTGGCCCTGTGAAAACTCAATGCCCCAGTGCAGGAGGATGCCAGGGTGGAGTGGTGGGAGTGTGTGAGTGGGTGGGAGAGCACTGTCATAGAAGCAGGGGGAGGGGGTTGGGATAGGGCATTTTCAGAGAGGAAGCAGGGAAATGGTATAACATTTGGAATGTAAATAAATAAAGCATCTAAAAAAATATACCACTATGGAACAACAATATGAACTGATCAGAACCCTCAGAGCTCATGTCTCTAGCTTCATATGTATTAGAAGATGGCCTAGTCGGCCATTATTGGGAAGAGAGGCCCCTTGGTCTTGCAAACTTTATATGACCCAATACAGGGGAATGCCAGGGCCAAAAACTGGGAGTGGGTGGGTAAGGGAGCAGGGCAGGGGGAGGGTATAGGGAACTTTTGGGATAGCATTTGAAATGTAAATTAAGAAAATATCTAAAAAAAAAAAGTAGACCACTAGATTATAGACTTCATGTTTCTCAACACAAATATTTGTAACGATTTTCTGGATATATATGTATAATATATATTACTTGCTTCTCTATTAAAATGCTATGATAATAATTTTAGGGACAAGTTGTTTAACATACTATTTTTATATATTTTGTATATTATATAACTTAATTAGATAATTTTGTTTAATAAGCAGGCTTCTTTGTAATGTTAAATTCATCTACTTTGTATCATGTAACTCTCTTGGCTCTAACTCAATCCAACTATCAAACAACAATTTGAAATTTTAATGAAATATGATGTAGAAATACCTTTTAAGGCATGCAATAACTTTTATGATATTCAGAGTACTATGTACGTACTTATAAAAATAACAGTTACCCAGCACTTAATGTTTGGATTGAAGATAAAACTGAAGTTTTGGATCATGTTAACCTTTGTTTGATTACCCAGCTGCTATAAGAATCTTTAATATCATCCATAATTTTTCAATTCAAGTTCTTTAATTTCATCTTCTCCCATCCAATTCATTGCTGATGGTGAGAGAAGTAAAAACAGAAATGTCAGGTTGGCTAAGCAATGACCATTTATAACATACAGGCATTATACATTTGAAAATTAAATATACTGGTATGATAGTGACTTTTCACAATTCAAACCTTTTTCTTTGTAATATTTTAAGGAAGATTCATATGGAAAAGTCAGTTTCTAAGACTGAGCATACATACTTATTGAAGCTGACATGCTTATTGGCAAGTATGCAATCTTAACATAATTTAATGAAAGGGTACTATACCTATGTTAATAATCACTACTATTGCAAAGCTGTGCTGTCCCAAAAATGTGAAATATAGCACTGAAATATATTAGAGCTCCATATGCAGGATAGTCAGGCACTGGTGATTTGGTTTCACAATTTGAAAAGCAGAGGAAAAAAGTAAAATTAATTTCCACTAGGGGAGAAACTTGTTTTCCTTGCTTATTTGAAATCTGAGCCAACATAATTTTATTTTCATATTCATCTAAAGCTCACTCTTCATTTACACGAGGCTGATCCATCTTCATTAGACCAGAGTGAAAGCATAGGTCATTGTCTGTAAAAAGGCCATATTGTACAAAGTTCCTATCTTCAGGTTTGAAAATACTTGTATTTTATTTGAAGTTTAGTCTGGTCTATGATTACTTTAAAAACACATTCTATGGCCATTGGTTTGGACTAATGATTGCTGAAAACAATTACTTATTATAATTAATGATAACATGAAAGAACTCTCACTTTTTTAATCTCAATGCTTGAGATGTAACAACATGCTACCCTTGTTTTCTGGCACTCACTGCACATGATACAAACATAAAACTATTTTCCAAAGTTCAAACACAATATCATGAAAATTTGGAGTACAAGGTGAAAGCATACTAATAACCAGACAACTGGTTTCATTGTCTGATATTTCACATAACTTTGCCTTCTATCTTACTGGATGACTTACAATTTCAAGTAATTCCCTGAAATCACTGTTCATATTATGGGTAGCAAATACCATAGTGACCAATATGACACCATCTTCAGAGGAACATTGAGACCCATAGACAGCTTGACTCCTGGGAGGTAAATTATACCAGGCTCAGAGGTGAGACACTACCTGCCAATTATCTGGCCTAACTGGAACCCCAAGGGAGCTCAACAGACACAGACCCTATTCTGCCCTGAAGGAGACACATCTTCTTTCCTGTCCACAACTGCACCCAGGGGCAGATCAGGTGCTTGAGTCCCCAACCCACTCAGCCAGAGACAGCTTGACTACCAGGAGGGCCATTAAAACTAGGCTCACAGGAAGGACAGGCTTCAGTCAGAGATAGCAAGCCAGTTAACACCAGAGATAACCAGATGGTAAGATGCAAGCTCGAGAACAAAAGCAATAGAAACCAATGCCACTTGGCACAATCAGAACCCAGTTCTCCTACCATAGCAAACCCTGGATACCCTAACACACCTGAAAAGAAAGATTCTGATCTAAAATCTCATCTCATTAAGATGATAGAGGTTCTTAAGGAGTACATAAATAACTGCCTTGAAGAAATACAGGAGAACACTGATAAAGAGTTAGAAGCCATTAAAGAGGAAACATATAAATCCCTTAAAGAAATACAGTAAAACACAATCAAACAGGTGAGAGGATTGAATAAAACCATCCAGAATTTAAAAATGGAAATAGAATCAATAAAAAAAATCACATAAGGAGGCAATCCTGGAGATGGAAAACCTAGGAAAGAGAGCAGCAGGTGTTACAAACCTCAAGCTACAGAGCAATAGGGGAAAAAATGCATGGTATTTGTACAGAGTCAGGCAGGTAGATTAATTAGAATAGAATTGAAGACTGAGAAGTAAACCCACACACCTATGGTCACTTGAACATTGACAAAGTTTCCAAAATCCATACATTGGAAAAAAGAAAGTATTTTCAACAAATGGTGCTGTTCTAACTGGAAGTCTGCATGTAGAAGAGTACAAATTGATTTATTTTTTTTTCTCCTATAGAAAGTTCAAGTCCAAGCAGATCAAGAAACTACACATAGGATGTGTCAGTAAATTAGGTTAAGGTAGAAAAGAAGTGGGCTCTGGTGTTCAGCTCAATCCTTAGAGTGCTTGCACTCCAGGAACAAAGCCCTGGGTTTGGTCACTATTCCAGCATAAGCAATGTATGACTGCCCCATGCCTGCAGTCTCAGCACTTAAGAGGTAGAGAAAGGACCTTAATGAAGGAGCTAGAGAAAATACCCCAGGGATTAAAGGAGTCTGCAACCCTATAAGAGGAACAACAATATGAACTGATTAGTACCAGTAAGAGCTGTGTCTCTAGTTGCATATGTAGCAGAGGATGGCCTAGTTGGCCATCAATAGGAGGAGAGGACCTTAGTCTTCTGAAGATCATATGCCCCAGTACAGGGGAATGTCAGGGCCAGGAAGCACAAGTTTGGGGAGAGGAGCTTATAGGGCACTTTGAGATAGCATTTGAAATGTAAGTAAAGAAAATATCAAAAGAAAGAAAGAAAGAAAGAAAGAAAGAAAGAAAGAAAGAAAGAAAGAAAGGAAGGAAGGAAGGAAGGAAGGAAGGAAGGAAGGAAGGAAGGAAGGAAAGAGGACACCCCACGCAGCAGACACTCTAGCACACCCAGTATCTTGGGATCACTGGTCTGTGGAACACAACATCTGTTCCAAAACAACCCAAAGGGGCTTGGGCCAGCAGAAACAGGGACACAGGAAACCCACCAGTCCAGCAGATGGTGTCCCTTCCAGTCAGCGCCAGCCCCGTGCTACCTTGGGCTCAAACTTGGTGGACAGTCCCAAGGTCCCTAGAGGACTCTCCAAGCTGCAGGTGCCCTAGCACACCGAGGATCTTGGGATCACTGAGGAGAGTCATCCTCCAAAGAGGGCTCTTACCCTGAGAATCAGGGGAGAGCTCCATCTTGTATCCCGAGTCTCTCAGAGACCAGTCCCCTCAGGAGAGTACATGGGCCACAGAAGCAACAGAGCTGCTTGGACAGGGCTCCTTCAGGCCTTCACCCTTAACCAAGAGGTGGAGCTGGGATCCAGATCACTGGGCACCTTCCCTACTACAGGAGAGTCAGTCTCCAAGGAGGGATCTTACCCAGTAACTCAGGTGAGAGCACCATTTTGTATCCCGTTTCTCTCAAAGACGACTCTGCACAGGAGAGCTCTTGGGCCACAGAAGCAACAGAGCTTATTGGACAGGGTCACTTAGGGCCTTTATCTTCAGCCAAGGGGTGAATCTGAGCTCCAGACCTCTGTTCACCTTCCCTGTGAGAGAAGGGGTTGCCTGCAGAGAGTGTTCTGCCCACTGGGACTTAGGAGAAAGTTGGACTCCCAGGAGGGCTGACAGAGGCTATAAGAATCACAGGAGGAACAAGCTCCAGCCAGAGACAGCTAGCTAGAACATCTAACACCAGAGATTGCCAGATGGCAAAATGCAAAAGAAAGAATCTTACTAACAGAAACCAAGACCATTCAGCACCACCAGAACTCAGTAGGCCCACCATAGCTAGTCCTGGATACCCCAACACATCCAAAAAGCAAGATTCGGATATAAAATCATATCTCATGATGCTGGTAAAGGATTTTAAGAAGGGCATTAATAACTCACTTAAAGAAATATAGGAGAACACTGCAAAACATGTAGAAGCCCTTAAAAAGGAAACACAAAAAAGCCCTCAAAGAATTACAGGAAAAGCTGGGTGTGGTGGCGCACACCTTTAATCCCAGCACTCGGGAGGCTGAGGCAGGCGGATTTCTGAGTACGAGGCCAGCCTGGTCTACAAAGTAAGTACCAGGATAGCCAGGGCTCTACAGGAAAACCCTGTCTCAAAAAAAAAAAAAAAGAATTACAGGAAAACACTGCAAAACAGGTAGAAGAATTATAAGAAGAAAGACAAAAATCCCTTAAAGAATTACAGGAAAACATAACCAAGCAGGTTTTGGAAATTGAACAAAACCATCCAAGATCTAAAAATAGAAGTAGTAACAATAATGAAAACCCACAGGGAGACAACTGTAGAGATAGAAACCCTAGGAAAGAAATCAGGAACCATAGATGCAAGCATCAGCAACAGAATACAAGAGATGGAAGAATAAATCTCAGATACAAAATATATTCCATAGAAAACATGGACACACGAATAAAAAAAAATGCAAAATGATTCTAACTCAAAATATCCAAGAAATCCTGGGCATAATGAGAAGACCAAATTTAAGGATAATATGAAGAGATGAGAAGGAAGATTTTCAACTTAAAGCACGGATAAATACCTTCAACATAATTATAGAAGAAATCTTCCCTAACCTAAAGTAAAAGATGCCCAGGAATATACAAGAAGCCTACAGAACTCCAAATAGACTGGCCCATAATTGAAATTCCTCCTGACACATAATAATGAGAACAATAAATGCACGAAATAAAGATAGAATATTAAAATCAGTAAGGGGAAAAAGATCAAGTAACATATAAAGGCAGGCCTATTAGAATTACACCAGACTTTTCACCAGAGACTATGAAAGCTAGAAGATCCTGGACAGATGTTATAAAGACCCTAAGAAAACACAAATGCCAGCCCAGGCTACTATACCCAGCAAAACTCAATTACCATAGATGGAGAAATCAAAGTATTGCACAATAAAACCAAATTCACACAATATCTTTCCATGAATCCAGCCCTTCAAGGAATAATAAAGGAAAAACTCCAACACAAGGAGGGAAATTATGCCCTAGAAAAAGCAAGAAAGTAATCCTTCAAGAAACCTAAAAGAAGATTGCCACAAGAACAAAATCTCAACTCTAACAACAAAATAACAGGAAGCAACAATTAATTTTCCTTAATATCTCTTAATATCAGTGGACTCAATTCCCCAACAAAAAGACATAGACTAACAGACTGGCTCCATAAACCAGAAGTTGTTGCTGCATATAGGAAACCCTACATTAGTGACAAAGATAGACACTACCTCAGAGTAAAGGGCTGGAAAACAATTTTCCAAGCAAATGGTCCAAAGAAACACTCTGGAGTAGCCATTCTAATATCAAATAAAATTGAACTCCAACCCAAAGTTATTAAAAAAGACAAAGAGGGCACTTCATACACATCAAAGGTAAAATCTTCCAAGATGAACTCTCAATTCCGAGTATCTATGTTCCAAATGCGAGGGCCTCCACATTCATTAAGGAAACTTTACTAAGATCAAACCGCACATTGCACCTCACATAATAATAGTGGGTGACTTCAACAACCCTTCGTTTAGCAATGAAGAGACCTGGAAACCAAAAATAAACAGAGACACATGGACACTAATAGAAGTTATGAAACAAATGGATTTAATAGATATCTAAGGAACATTTTATCCTAAAACAAAAAAGATATACCTTCTTCACCGCACCTCATGTTACCTTCACCAAAATCGACCAAAAAATTGGTTACAGAACAAGCCTTAACAGAAACAAAAAATATTGCAACTTTATCATGCATCCTATCAGATCACCATGGACTAGGGCTTATCTTCAATATAAACATAAATATTCTAAAGCTAACATTCACATGGAAGTTGAACAACACTCTACTTAATGATAACGTGGTCAAAGAAGAAATAAAGAAAGAGATTAAAGACATTTTAGGGATTAATGAAAATGAAGCTACAACATACCCAAACTTATGGGTCACAATAGAAGCAGTCCTAAGAGGAAAACTCAGAGCTCTGAGTACCACCAAAAAGAAACTAGAGAGAGCACACACTAGCAGGTTGACAGCACAACTAAAAGCTCTATAACAAAAGGAAGCAAATTCATCCAAAGGGAGTAGATGGCAGGAAATAATCAAACTTAGGGCTGAAATCCAACAAGGAGAAACAAAAATAACTATATAAAGAATCAATCAAACCAGAAGATGGTTATTTGAGAAAATCAACAGGATAGATAAACCCTTAGCCAGACTAACTAGAGGGCACAGGGACAGTATCCTAATTAACAAAAACAGAAATGAAAAGGAGACATAACAACAGAACCTGAGGAAATCCAAAATATCATCAGATCCTACTATAAAAGGCTATACTCAACAAAATTGGAAAACCTGGATGAAATGGACAATTTCCTAAACATATACTACATGCAAAAATTAAATCAGGATCAGATTAATGATCTAAACAGTCCCATATCCCCTAAAGAAATAGAAGTAGTCATTAATAGTCTCCCAACCAAAAAAAAAAAAAAAAAAAAAAATCCAGGACCAGTTGGGTTTAGTGCAACTTTCTATCAGACCATCAAAGAAGACTTAATTCCAATTTTCTCAAACTATTTCACAAAATAGAAACAGAAAGAACTCTAACTGAAAGAACTCTACCCAATTCACTCTATGAAGACACAATTACTCTGATACCTAAACCATGTAAAAACCCAACACAGAAAGAGAATTTTAGATCAGTTTTCCTTATGAATAACAATGCAAAAATACTAAATAAAATTCTCATAAAACAAATCCAAGAACACATCAAAATGATTAGCCATCATGTTTAAGTCGGCTTTTTTAAGATATGGAAATCCAACAACGTAGTCCACTATAAAAACAAACTCAAAGACAAAAAACGACATGATCATCTTATTAAAGGCTGAAAAATCATTTGACAAAATTAAACACATATTCATAGTAAAAGTCTTGGAACGATCAGCAATTCAAGGCCCACACATAAACATAATTAAAGCAATATACAGCAAACCAGTAGCCAGCATTAAAATAAATGGAGAGAAAATTTAATCAATCCCACTAAAATCAGGGACTAGACAAGGCTGCCCACTTTTTCCCTACCTATTCAATATAATACTTGAAGTCCTAGCCAGAGCAATTAGACAACAAAAGGACATCAAGAAGATACAGATTGGAAAGGAAGAACTCAAAATATCACTAGTTGCAGATGATATGATAAGTGACCCTAAAAAATTCTACCAGAGAACTCCTAAACCTGATAAAAAGCTTCAGTGCAGTAGCTGATATAAAATTAACTCAAACAAATCATAGACGTTTCTCTACTCAAAGGATAAGCAGGCTGAGAAAGAAATTAGGGAAACAACACCCTTCACAATTGCCACAAATAATATAAAATACCTTGGTGTGGCTCTAACTAAGGGAGTGAAAGATCTGTATGATAAGAACTTCAAGTCTCTGAAGAAAGAAATTGAAGTTCATCTCAGAAGATGGAAAGATTCCCCATGCTCATGAATTTGTAGGATTAGTATATTAAAAAATGGCTGTCTTGCCAAAAGCAACCTAGAGATTCAATGAATTCCGCATCAAAATTCCAACTCAGTTCTTCACCGAGTTAGAAAGGGCAATTTGAAAATTCATCTGGCATAACAAAATCCTAGGATAGCAAAAACTATTCTCAAAAATAAAGAACCTCTGGTGGAATCACTATGCCAGACCTCAAGCTGTACTACAGAGCAATTGTGATAAAAGTGCATGGTACTGGCAACAGACAGGTAAATCAATGAAATAGAATTGAAGACCCAGAAATGTACCCACACACCTATGGTCACTTGATCTTTGACAAAGGAGCTAAAACCATTCAGTGAAAAGAAGGCAGCATTGTCAACAAATGTTGCTGATTCACCTGGCAGTATGGGCACAGGGGCAAAACTTCTGAAAAGAACAGCAAATGCTTGTGCTGTAAGAATGAAAATCAACAAATGCTACTTCATAAAATTGCAAAGCCTCTAGAAGTCAAAAGATGCTACATCCACTCCAGTATTGACATGCGTGACAGGACTAGAAACCTTGATGCAGTCTCAAGGTGAAAAGTTCATGGAAAATTAGTCTCCTGGAACTGTGGCATCACTTATAACAAATGCTCCAAACTTGTCTGTGGCAATGGATCTCTGTGCTTTCTTTCAGTATTGTTTTATTACAGGTGCCTCCAAGCAATGGCT
This sequence comes from Mus minutoides, assembly GCA_902729485.2. NCBI lineage: Eukaryota > Metazoa > Chordata > Mammalia > Rodentia > Muridae > Mus > Mus minutoides. Next base: position 6,147,695 of record LR749493.1, read on the forward strand.
TGCCAAATACTTGAGCATAATTGAACTTTGCTTCCTGGCCTTAGGTAGTCCTTGAGCTGACCCTGGGCTTGGAATTCAGTAAGAATGTTGCCTATTCAGTAACCTTCAGAATTGTCTCTAGTATTGTAATAGAGATAGTGAAAGAAATCAGACATTACTATGTACTACATAGAGTTAGAAATCTCAGGGCAAGCTTAGCAAAGTAAGTTTAGAATTCTTATTATAGTTATGTATGGCAGACTACATTACTTATTGGTAGAAAGTCCCCCCACACTATTAAAGCCAAGTTGCTCTCATATACAGGAATTTACAATGGTTTAGGAAGTAGATCCAGCTGTTGTTTTAGAGTATTGAATTATTCATGACAAGGTTAGCTAGAGCAAAACTCCCAAATTAGAACCATGACTTGGGTGTGAAAGCCCTTGCCCTAGGAGTGTAAAGACCTCACACCTGGCTTCTAAGACTATAGCTGACCTTAGATAGATCTGACTTTGTCTCAGTTGTTTTATTGCCAAGTTCCTGCCAGTATTTGTGTTTACATTCCTCTGTAAGAGTCATTAAGCATCTGGTAACCTCATTTGTATCTTGCTGATGTGTCACCTAACTTCCCTATTTTCTTCTGTATAAAAATTTTGATGCTCAATTTGACATTACATTCAGGTACAGCCTGTGTCCTGTCTGTTTGTCACCACCCCCCACACTCGCAGACTCCTTGCCAGCCTGTAACCCGTTTTCCTGCAGATTGAGGACCAATTGAGGTTCATATGAAGCAAAAAGGCACTGTCAATAAGACAGAAAGGCCATCAACAGATTGGGAAAGGATGTTTACTAATCCTAAATCTGATAGGGGACTAATACCAATATATACAAATAACTCAAGAAGATAGACTCCAGAAAATCAAATAACCACATTACAGAGCTGAACACAGGGTCCCCAATGGAGGAGCTAGAGAAAGTATCCAAGGAGCTGAAGGAGTCTGCCACAGTATAGGAGGAACAAAAATATGAACTAACCAGCACCTCAGAACTCATGTCTAACTGCATATGTAGGAGAAGGTGGCCTAGTCGGCCATCATTGGGAGGATAGGCCCTTGGTTTTGTGAAGATTATATTCCCCAGTACTTGGGGACTGCCAGAGTTAAGAAGCAGGAGTGGATGGCTTGAGGAGCAGGGAGAGGGGGTTATAGTGGACTTTTGGGATAGCATTTGAAATGTAAATGAAGAAAATATGTAATAAAAATTTGAAAAAGAAAGAAAGAAACTCCACATCTAACCAGATACACTGAGTGTAATAGGAGAGAAAGTGAAAAAGTGCATTTAACACATCAGCACAAGTTACAATTTCTTGAAGTGTGCACTAACTACTAACAGCTCTGGATCTAATTTCTACAATTGACAAATGGGACCTCATGAAACTGAAAAGTTTCTGTAAGGCAAAGGACACTGTCGATAGGACAAAGTGGCAGCCTACAGATTGGGAAAAGGTCTTCACCATCCTTATATCTGATACAGGGCTGAGATCCAAACTATGCAAAGAACTCAGGAAGTTAGACTCCAGAAAATCAAGTAACTAAATTAAAAAAATAGGGTACATATCTGAACAAAAATTTCTTAACTGGGGAATCTCAAATGGCTGAGAAGCACATAAAGAGTTCAACATCTTTAGTTATCATGGAAATGCAAATCAAAAGGACCCTGAGATCCCAATTTACACCAATAAGAATGGCTAAGATAAAAATAACAAAAACAAAAACAAAAACAAAAACAAAAACAAAAAACTCAGGAAGTGGAGATAGAAGAACATTCCGCCATTGCTGGTATGATTGTTAGATGTTACAGCCACTTTGGGAATCAATCTGGCTTTTCTTGAGAAAACTGGAAATAGTTCTCCCTGAAGATCTAGCTATAACACTACTCGACATATACCCAAAACATTCCCCAGTATGTTCACAGGAGCATATATATATATATATATATATATATATATATATATATATATATATATATATATATGCCAGAACATAGAAACAACCCAGCTGTTCCACAACAGAAAAATGGATACAGAAAATGTGCTTCATTAACACATAGACTACTCCTCAGCTATTAAAAACTACGACTTCATGAATTTTTCAGGAAAAAGATGGTACTAGACAATATCATCCTGAGTGAGTTAAACCATACTCAAAAGGATTTGATATGTACTCACTGATAAATTGATACTAGCCCAAAAGCTCAGAATACCCACAATACCACTCAGAGACTATATGAAGTTTAAAAAGAAGGAAGGCCAAAAATGTGGATGCTTTAATCCCACTTAGAAGGTGGAACAAAATAATCATGGGAGGCAGAGGGAGAGAGAGTCCTGGGTGGGGAAGGGGAAGGAGAGAGAAAAGATGGTGACAGGATCAGGCATGGGTGGAGACTGGGGAGAAGTATAGAGGGTCAGAAAGTTTAACAAAGTTATGTAGCAGATGAGGATAGGAAACATGGGGTTGCCACTAGAAAGTCCCAGGTGTCAGGGAAGCAAGAGGTTCCCAGGACCCAATGTGAATGACATTAGCCTAAATACTCAACAGCAGGGAGATATACCCTGAAGATAGCACTTCCTATAGATAGACATGTCCTCAAGTGTATGGATGGGGCCACCCACCCATCTCAAAATCTTTAACCCAGAATTGTTCCTACCTAAAGGAAACACAGGGAGAAAAAAATGGAGCACAGGCTGAAGGAAAGCCATCCAGAGACCACCCCATCTTGGGATCCATCCCATCTGCAGACAGCAAACCCAGTCACTATTGCGTGTGCAGAAATGTTGCAAACAGAAGCCTAGTAGAGTTTTCCTCTGAGAGGCTCTGCTAGCACCTAACTAAGACAAATGCTGATGCTCACATCCAACCACCAGACTGAGCTTGGGGACTGCAATAGAATAGTTAGATGAAGGACTGAAGGAGTTAATGGGGATTGCAACTCTGTAGGAAGAAAAATGTCAACTAACCAGACTTCCCAGATCTCTGAGAAGAGAAAACCATCACCAAAGAGTATACCTGAGTTGGTGGTCTATTGCTCCCACTACATATATAGCAGAGAACTGCCTTATGTGGCATCAGTAGAAGTACTTGGTCGTGTACAGGTTTGTTGCCCTAGCAAAAGGAGATGCTAGAGGAGTGAAGTGGGAGTGGGTGGGTTGATAGGGAAGCAGGAACTTAGAGGCAAAAATGGAGGCATGGGGTAGGGGGTTACTGTGAGGAGACTAGGAATGGGGACATTTTAAATGTAAATAAATACAATAATTATTTTAAAAACATTGAATAAAGTAAAGCTCATTTATAACTCAGATATGCAAAATAATAAGCTGAGTGATACAATATAATATTTAACATTCATTTGTTTACCTAGAAAGTTGCATTATACATTAACTCATGATAAACTATATTTTTAAATAGTTGCAATAATAAAAACCTGAAAAAAAAACTCAGAAAATTGGCTAGAAATACTTCACCATATAATTTATTGTTCCAAAGTGTATTATTAACACAATTACAAATAACTTCCAAAAAATAAGACTTTGTAAAGTGCACACCCTGAGATACTTAGCCAAGAATTTGGTTGAGCTATTATGCAAATCACATAACAGTAATTATTTTCCTTATTTAAAATAATAGACACAGGCAAGTCCAGGATGCTTCAACCTACACAAAGAACTATAGGCAACTAAGGAAACCTGAGAATGGGAGATATTTTCTTTCCCAGGAAAGAGCACACTAATATATGTGTATGTTGTAACACAGGCTGACTGGAACTAGTCCTTTCTGCACATATATAGTAGATGTGCAGCTTGGTCTTTCTGTGCGTCCCGGAGTGGAGTGGTTGCTCATGGATATCTTCTAGCTGGGCTGTCTTGTCTGGCCTCAGTGGGAGAGGAAGTGCCTGGTAAGAAGTACCAAGGTAAGAAGATACTCAAGTGGACCCTACTTGCTGAGAGGTGAAAGGGAGGGGGATGGGGGAAGGATTGTCACAGAGATGACTGGAATTAGGAGTGAGAAGAATGTAAAGTGAATAAATAAAAATAAATAAATAAATAAATAAGTAAATAGTGGTTAAAAAGAGGACATAAAATAATAAAGTTGTATAGACAGATAAATATGCATGAAATCACAAGTAGTGAAAATGGCCACAATTTGAAAAGGAGTGGAGAGAGATATATAGAAAAGTTTGGAGAGAAGAAAGGGCAGAAAGAAATGTTGTAATTATACTATAATCTCAAAAACAAGAAAGAAAGAAAAATGAAACCAAATATGATTTCTGAAACGTTTCTCAATAACATAAACATTAATAGAAATAAGTAGTAAATGTTTGGTCATGAACTGAAAAGCTTCTGTATAGTTAATGAAACTACTTGAGCAAAAGACGCAACCTACAGAGTTAAAAAATGTTACTGATTACACACCTGAGAGAAGATTATTACCTAGAATATACAAAGAATTAAAAGCAAGCCTGAATAATAAAAAAATTGAATAATTCAATTTAAAAATAGAGTATAGATCCTAACAGGAAAAAATTCAAAGGATGAAATACAAATAACCAAGAAAAACATTAAAAATGTTCAACTTCTTCAGGAAGATACTGTCAAGGATGAGGGGCAAAGGAAAACACTTGCTCATTTCTGGTTAAAGTACAAACTGATGCAACTACTATGAAAACAAATGTGTAGGTTACTCAAAAAGCAGAAATATTTTACTATAAGATCCATCTATATGACTCTTGGTCATATACTTCAGGTACTCTCTATCTTACTACAGGCTACTTGTTCACTTTTGTTCATTCCTGTTCTGTTTATAAGAGTAAGAAAGTGGAAACAGACTAGAGGCCCACTGATAAACAGATAATACAAATTTGTTATTTACACAATGGTGTGGTACTTAACTGTTAAGAAAAATGGAATTATGAAAATGTTCAGGTAAATGTATGGAACTAGAAACAGTTATCTTGAGAGAGGTAATCCAGATCCTGAAGGGCAATTGAATACTCTACATTTTCTCTAATATTTTGATACCTGCTTTTATGCTGAAAGAAAATAATATATGAGGCCTATGGTTTAAACAGCAGTTGCTGAAGAAGATTTGCCTGAGATAGGTACAGGCAAGTAAACAAAGTTGTTGATTCACTCCAGTACTGACAGGTTGTAGAGATAGAAAAGGTATGCAAAGAGAGTAATGGGCCATTCAGCCCGACCTCCGCTGACTCAGGAAAACCCCCTGCGGGATCGCTGCTACCTGGGGGCTCTTGCTGATGTTTGAACTAGCCGATCGATCGATCGATCGATCGATCGTGTGAAACCGCGCCAATTCCCCTATCCCCTACCCCAATTTTCCCAACCCCCCACCCCATTCACTATATAAACTTCTAGTTTGCGAGCCTCAGGGTTGACTCTTCTACCTCTTGCATGGGGAGTGTGTCGGCCCGCGGAGCTCCGTGAAATAAACACCTCATGTACATTGCATCAAGATGGTCTTTTGTGATTCTTCGGGTGCACGAACTCCTGAGACTTGAGTGGGAGGTCCCTTCCGTGGACCTTACATTTTGGGGGCTCATCCAGGATCGCTCACCCAAGAATCTTGAAGACCCTTGGAGGTGAGATTCTGTGTATGTGGTCTTTGTAATCTCTGTTCTGTTCTGTTCTGTTCTGTGTATACGTGCGGATTTGTGTGTTTGGTTCTGGTTCAGTTTCAGCCATATCGGAGACATCCGAGACTAATATCCCGAGAGGGGATAATATTAGAGTGACCAGCAGACGTACTAGAGCTCACTGGTTGTAGCCCTTGGAGGACGCTCCAGGGCGGTAAGAGGGTGACAGCCCTGTCGCCTGTCACGAACTTCCAGGTTTCTCTGGAAAACTCTCCGGAGGCGAGTCTTGGTTTCTCTGGACTAGCAGGAGGCAAGTCTTGGTTTCTCTGGGAGACTTCCGGGAGGCGAGTCTTGGTTGCTTTGGCTGTTTTGTCTTTTTCTCTGTTTTGTGAGTTTTGTGCGCGTGAGAATGGGACAGACCGTGACGACTCCACTTAGTTTGACTCTTGATCACTGGACTCGAGCCCACAATTTGTCAGTTGAGGTTAGGAAAAGACTGTGGTGGACGTTATGCTCCTCAGAGTGGCCAGCCTTTTGAGTAGGCTGGCCACCCGAAGGGACTTTTGACTCGATTATGATTATTGTTCTTAAAGTGAAAGAACAATAGCCCAGTGTTTTTCAGGAGGGACCTGGATCACACCCTGATCATCGGCCATACATTGAGGTCTGGCAGAGCCTCATTGACAATCCACCTGCCTGGGTTAGGCCTTGGGTTCAGACACAGCCAAGCTCCCGAGTCTTGGCCCTACATGCAGAGAAATCCAAGGTGAAACGTGAGCCCACTCCTGATCCGGCTCACAAACCAAAAACGCCTACAGCTCCACGGAAGATCTATCCTGAGATTGAAGAGCCCCACCGGAATGGCCGAAGCCATCGCCCCTTCCTTATGCGCAGGGAGCTGAGGCCCTCCCGCCCCTGCCCCCACCCCCAGAACCTGCCACTCTGGCTGTTGCGGCTGTGAGTGAGGGATCAGCAGCTGGAACCAGGAGCTGGCAGACACTGAGCCCCTTGAGTCAGGGGCCAGAACCAGCTGCTATCTTTCCCTTAAGGGTGGTGGGTTCCCCGCCAGTGGATCCACAGGCCCTTCAACCCCTCCAGTATTGGCCCTTTTCCTCTTCTGATCTTTACAATTGGAAATCTAACCACGCTCCTTTCTCTGAGAACCCGTCGAGCTTGACCAGTTTAATGGAATCTTTAATGTTATCTCACCAGCCCACTTGGGATGATTGCCAACAACTTTTGAAGGTCCTGTTCACTACAGAGGAGAGGGAGCGCATTCTCCTGGAGGCCCAGAAGAATGTTCCAGGAAACGATGGGCTTCCCACTAACCTGCCTAATGTGATAAAAGCTGGGTTCCCCTTAGACCACCCAGACTGGGATTATAACAGGGCAGCGGGAAGGGAGAGGTTGGTGGTCTATCGCCGGACACTAGTGGTGGGTCTAAAAGGGGCTGTGAGACGCCCTACCAATTTGGCTAAGGTAAGAGAGGTGGTACAGGGTCCCACAGAGTCGCCATCCGTCTTCCTAGAGAGATTGATGGAGGCGTTCAGGAGGTATACTCCATTTGATCCAACCTCTGAGGATCAGCAGGCGGCAGTTATCATGGCCTTTATAGGACAGTCAGCTCCAGATATTAAAAGGAATTTGCAAAGACATGAGGACTTGCTTGTCTTGAGCCTCCCCAATTTGGTTAAGGAAGCAGAGAAAGTTTATAACAAGAGGGAAACAGAGGAAGAGCGAAGAGAGAGAGAGAAAAGAGAATGAGGCAAGAGAGGATAAGAGAGATATGAGACAGGAAAGAAACTTAACTAGGATTCTGGCCGCGGTAGTAGGAGAAAGGAATGATAGACAAGGAAGAAAGAAAGGGAACTTGGGCAATCGAAGGGTCCCACCGAGGGACAAGAATGGAGGACAGCGACCCCCTCTGGAGAAAGACCAGTGTTCATATTGCAAAGAAAAAGGACACTGGGCTAAGGAGTGCCCTAAGAAGAAGGGAAAGGGGCCCAAGATCTTAACAATAGGAGAAGAAGAAGACTAGGGGAGACGGGGCTCAGTCCCCCTCCCTGAGCCTAGGGTAACATTGACGGTGGAGGGGACTCCAGTTGATTTTCTGGTGGATACAGGGGGCTGAGTATTCTGTATTACAGGAATCCTCGGGGAAACTAAAAAAATAAAAAGACTATAGTTGTCGGGGCTACAGGGCAGAGGCCCTACCCCTGGACAACTAAACGTTCTGTGGATCTAGGGAAAGGACAAGTATCACATTCTTTTTTAGTCATTCTGGAGTGCCCTACCCCCCTCCTGGGGAGAGATCTTTTGACCAAGCTTAAGGCATGAATACAGTTCAATCCTCAGGGGTCCCAAGTTAGTTGGACACCACCTGTCACTGCAATACTGACTATGAAAGCAGAAGAAGAATATAGAATCTACGAAACACCCAGTATTCTAGAGCAGCCCATTATGACGTGGTAGCTGCAGACCTTTCCCAAGGCCTGGGCGGAGACTGGAGGTATAGGGATGGCCAAGCATGTGCCTCCTGTCATAGTGGAATTAAAGGCAGATGCTACCCCCATAGGGGTAAAACAGTACCCCATGAGTCATCAGGCCCGAGAAGGCATCTGCCCACACATCCAGAAATTAATGAAGCAAGGCATACTAGTTCCTTGTCAGTCGCCATGGAACACTCCCCTCTTGCCAGTAAAGAAACCAGGGACAAATGATTATCACCCTGTTCAGGACCTGAGGGAAGTAAATAAAAGGGTCCAGGATATTCATCCTACTGTACCTAACCCTTACAGCCTGCTCAGTTCCCTGCCCCCCCCCCCCCCTAGAGGCAGTGGTATACGGTATTAGATTTGAAAGATGCTTTCTTTTGCCTGAGGCTCCATCCTACCTCACAGCCTTACTTTGCCTTTGAGTGGAGAGATCCGGAACATACACTCACTGGACAACTGACCTGGAATCGGCTACCTCAGGGGTTCAAGAACTCCCCTACTATCTTTCATGAGGCACTACATTGAGACCTGACGATCTTCAGAAGCACCCACCCTGAGGTAACAGTTATTCAGTACTCAAATGATCTGCTTCTGACAGCTACAACTAAAGAAGACTGCTTGAAAGGTACTGAATAATTATTAGTTACTTTGGGAGAACTGGGATATTGAGCCTCTGCTAAGAAGGCTCAGATTTGCCAACCTCAGGTCACTTATCTGGGATATTCCCTCAGGGAGGGTAAGAGGTGGCTGACAGAAGCCCGTAAAAAAAAACTGTCACTCAGATTCCTGTGCCTACTACGCCTCGGCAAGTCCGAGAATTCCTGGGCACAGCTGGGTTTTGTCGCCTGTGGATCCCCGGGTTCGCCTCTCTGGCCAGCCCCCTCTACCCCCTTACCAAAGAACGAGGACAGTTTGAAGGGACACTTGAACACCAACAGGCTTTTGATAAGATTAAGAGAGCCTTGCTGGAAGCTCCGGCTTTGGCCTTACCAGACTTAACAAAGCCATTCACCCTTTTTGTTGATGAACGGGCAGGAGTGGCCAGGGGAGTACTGACTCAGACTTTAGGGCCCTGGAAATGACCTGTGGCCTATTTATCAAAAAAACTAGATCCGGTGGCCAGCGGATGGCCCACTTGCCTAAAGGCCATTGCAGCCGTAGCCCTCTTTGTCAAAGAAGCAGACAAGTTAACCTTAGGACAAAAAGTCATGGTGGTGGTGCCACACGCCCTGGAGAGCATCATCAGACAACCCCCTGACAGATGGATGACCAACGCCCGCATGACCCACTACCAGAGTCTGCTACTGACTGAACGAGTGACCTTTGCACCCCCCGCGATCCTCAATCCAGCGACCCTCCTCCCTGAGACATCTGAAGCTCCTGTGCATTGCTGTGTAGACATCCTGGCCGGAGAGACCGGGGTCCGACAAGACCTAAGAGATCAAGCATGGCCGGGGGTACCCAACTGGTACACGGATGGCAGCAGCTTCATGGTAGAGGTTAAGCGGATGGCTGGGGCGGCAGTAGTAGATGGGACGAAGGTTGTGTAGGCAAGTAAATTGCCTGAAGGAACGTCTGCCCAAAGGGCTGAATTGATTGCTTTGACTCAGGCCCTTCGGCTGGCAGAAGGAAAGCCCATTAACATTTATACTGACAGCCGGTACACCTTTGCCACGGCTCATGTGCACGGCGCCATCTACAGACAGAGAGGTTTATTGACATCAGCAGGTAAAGAAATTAAGAATAAGGAGGAGATTCTAAGTTTACTAGAAGCCAAACACTTGCCAGGGAAAGTGGCCATTATTCATTGCCCAGGATATCAGAGGGGAAGAGACATAGTGACTTTTGGCAATCAGATGGCCGATAGGATAGCTAAACAGGCCGCCCAAGGTGCTGTGACTCTGATTCTCCAACCAGAGGTAGCTGTCATCCGGGACACCGGCATTCACTACTCCCAGGAAGATTATGAGAAGATCAATTCCCTAGAGATTACAGTGAACCATACCCCTGAGGGAATTGTTAAAACTGAGACTGGACAGATTATCCTCCCACAGGAAGAGGGACAGAAATATATATTTAACCTACATTCCTTAACGCATTTAGGAGATAAGAAACTTAAAGAATTTGTTGAATCCTCCAAGTACTATGTCATAAATCTGACTGAATTGGTCAAGAAAGTGGTCCAGAACTGCAAAGCCTGTGCCCTGACTAATGCAGGCCATCCTACGATGAGAGATGGCAAAAGGCTGAGAGGAGACAGACCAGGAGTCCACTGGGAAGTGGACTTCACAGAAGTCAAGCCTGCAAATTATGGTAATAGATATCTACTAGTCTTTATAGACACCGTTTCAGGATGGGTAGAAGCCTACCCCACCAAAAGTGAAACTGCTAAAGTCGTGGTGAAGAAAATATTGGAAGAGATTTTTCCGAGGTTCGGAATACCTAGGTAAGATAAGGGACCTGCATTCGTTGCCCAGGTAAGTCAGGGTTTGGCCAGACAACTGGGGATCGATTGGAAATTGCATTGTGCTTATAGACCTCAAAGCTCAGGTCAGGTAGAAAGAGCTAATAGAACTTTAAAAGAGACCTTGACCAAATTAGCCTTTGCCCTTTTCCGGGTAAGAAATACACCCGGTAGGTTTAAGCTAACCTCTTATGAAATATTGTGTGGAGGACCTTCCCCACTCACAGAGGTGAGTGATATATTTAACCCTGATGCTGTACTTTCTAAACCTCTGTTCATTCGTTTAAAAGCCCTAGAATTGGTGAGACAGCAGGCATGGAACCAACTGCAGGAAGCCTACCGGACCGAAAGCCCAACTGTCCCTCACCAGTACCAAGTCGGTGACACAGTCCTGGTCCGACATCGTGCGGGCTCCCTTGAACCTTGGTGGAAAGGAACCTACCTTGTGATTCTGACTACACCCACGGCAGTCAAGGTAGAAGGCATCCCAACCTGGATACATGCCACCCACGTCAAAAGGGCACCTGAAAGCTTTGGAGATGGATCCCGAGATGAATACACCCTTGAGAAGACTGATAATCCTCTTAAGCTGTGCCTGTGCCGTGGGAGAAGTAGGACTCCCAAGTAGGACCAACCCCAGCCCCCACACCCCTAGACAACTCACATGGCAGGTATGGTCGCAAACTGGTGAGGTGGCTTGGTCTATCTTGAAGGTAGCTCCCCCTTATACCTGGTGGCCTACTCTCACCCCTGACTTCTGCCAACTTGCCGCAGGTCTCGATTCTTGAGACATTCCTTATCATAGCCCAGGGGAACTATCTGTGCAGATGGGACCAAACTACTCCCCTGGAGGTATCTTTGGATGTCAAAATCCAGAAAACCGGTGTCAATTAAGGAAAAATGACTTTTATGTCTGCCCCCAAGATGGACAAGACAGGGCTACTGTTCAAAGATGTGGTGGGCTGGAAAGTTTCTTCTGTGCTAGCTGGGGCTGAGAGACTACAGGGAGTACTTATTAGAAACCCACATCATCCTGGGATTGGATTGTGGTCCAGAAAAATTATACCTCCCCTGCGGTGCTGTCTTTTGGTGGTAGGTGTACCCAGACCCATCCTAGCTGCAAGGATACTCCCACCTGCATCCCCCTAAACATATCCTTTACTGCAAAGGGAAGAACGGAAAAACCTTCAGACTGGTTAAAAGGACAGATGTGGGGGTTTAGGTGGTATTTTCCAGATAGACTGAGTAAGAAAGATTATGGAGTAGCCTTTAAGATTCAGCTCAGAATAAGGAGTCTACCGGCTCTACCCATCGGCCCTAATAAGGTCCTCCCAAAACAGGGACCACCCCCACCAGTTTTTGTCTCTCAACTCACAATGGAGGCCCCAGGGCCTGACAAACCCACCGGAGGTGATCCCCTTGCTGCTAGTGAAGATCCAGTAGCGGGACAAAGGCTGCTTAACTTAATTAAAGGGGCCTTCTCAGTCATTAACCATACTAATCCAGAAATGACAGATTCTTGCTGGCTTTGTTTAGCGGCCTCCCCTCCATACTATGAAGGGACGGCTGTCACGGGAAATTACTCCCAGACCACCGACTTGAGATCTTGTGCTCAGAATGTCAACCACCGGCTTACTCTGACTCAGGTGTCAGGATTGGGTATTTGCATAGGGACTCCCCCACCATCCCATCCACACCTGTGCAGCGAAACTAGAAGAATATCAGAGACAGAGGTAAACAATTATTTGACACCAGACGCTGAGAAGTAGTGGGCTTGCAACACAGGGTTGACTCCGTGTGTCTCTAGTACCATATTCAATAACACCAGAGATTATTGTGTACTTATACAACTAGTTCCTAGGGTATTATATCACCCTGCTGGCACCCTGGAGGAAGCTTATGAAGGGCGAACTCGGGTCTGGCGGGAACCAGTTACACTCACCCTAGCTGTAATCCTGGGAATGGGAGTTGCGGCCGGAGTCGGAACAGGAACAGCGGCCCTAGTAAAGATGCCCCACTACTTTGCAGGTTTGAAAGAAGCTATGAACCAGGACTTGAGGGCTCTAGAAAAATCCCTCACAGAATTAGAAGAGTCAGTGGCCTCCCTGTCAGAGGTAGTGCTACAGAATAGGAGGGGATTAAATCTTCTATTCCTAAAGGACGGGGGACTGTGTGCTGCTTTAAAGGAAGAATGTTGTTTCTATATAGATCATTCAGGAACTATCAGAGATTCCATGGCTAAACTTAGAGAAAGGTTAGACAAACGGCAGCGAGAAAGGGAAGCCAGTCAAGGATGGTATGAGAGTTGGTTTTCCAAAACCCCCTGGCTAACTACTCTGATCTCTACCCTAGCTGGTCCCCTAGTTGCCTTACTGCTTCTATTAACTTTTGGACCGTGTATTCTTAACAGATTAATAGCTTTCATGAAAGAGAGGATAGACACCATACAGTTAATGGTATTAAGACATCAGTATCAAAGCATAGCTAGGGAAGAGGATACAGGCCTTTAGATTCTAAGATTAGAACTATCCAGCAGAAGAAGTGGGGAATGGAAGAAAATAATATATGAGGCCTATGGTTTAAACAGCAGTTGCTGAAGAAGACTTGCCTGAGACAGGTACAGGCAAGTAAACAAAGTTGTTGATTCACTCCAGTACTGACCGGTTGTAGAGATAGAAAAGGTATGCAAAGAGAGTAATGGACCATTTGGCCTGACCTCCGCTGACTCAGGAAAACCCCCTGCGGGATCGCTGCTACCTGGGGGCTCTTGCTGATGTTTGAACTAGCCGATCGATCGATCGATTGATCGATCCTGTGAAACCGCGCCAATTCCCCTATCCCCTATCCCAATTTTCCCAACCCCCTACCCCATTCACTATATAAACTTCTAATTTGTGAGCCTCAGGGTTGACTCTTCTACCTCTTGCATGGGGAGTGTGTCGGCCCTCGGAGCTCCGTGAAATAAACACCTCGTGTACATTGCATCAAGATGGTCTTTTGTGATTCTTCGGGTGCGCGAACTCCTGAGACTCGAGTGGGAGGTCCCCTCCGTGGACCTTACAATGCTATACATAAGTATATTTCATTTAGAATACTCATAGTGGGTTAGGAAGATAGTATTGGACCTGGGATGAGTGAAACTTCCAATAAAGGGGAAATGAATTATAATGTCATAAAGAGATGTAGGAGAAATTAGAACAAGAGAAGTAAATGGGTGAGTATGGTAGGTCTGGGTAGAGAACAGAAGATAGAGAAAGATAACTATTAAGGTCTTCTGAAAGGCCATATGATACCTAATATTGTAGAAACTTCCCAATAAAATATATATATAACAAATGTAAGTGGAGTAATATTATAATGTGTGAGTACTGGCCCATCTAAACATCATATGTTATCAAATAAAACCTCCAGTATGAAAAATGGGTTACTTTCTGAATTGTTAGTCAAATTTCTGAATTGTTAGTCAAAGCAATCACAGAGATGACCCCCTAAAACCTCCATCAGTTTATTTCTAATGCCATTGGTTACCCTTTGTGACCTGATAATAAGATTCTATTGCTGAGGAAGCCAGGTGTGGTGGTGCACGCCTTTAATCCCAGCACTTGTGAGGCAGAGGCAGGCAGATGTCTTTGATTCTAGGCCAGGCTCAAAGTGAGCTCCAGGACAGCCAGGGCTATACAGAGAAACCCTGTCTCAAAAAAAAAAAAAAAAGAAAAACAACATAAAAAACAAAACAAAACAAACAAACAAACAAAGATTCTATTGCTGAAGATCTAACATGTCTATTCCATAGAACATAGAGGAATCTAGCTTGTACTCAACTGGAATATTAACCTTATGTATAAAATGGAATCCAATCCATGCCAGATATTGTTAAAAAGGCCAACAAACTGAGACTAGGTAGATCCCATGAATTCTCATGCTTTAGTGAACAAATATTTAACAATCATTCTGCCACAATAACATAATAAAAAGGACTACTACGTATATTTGTAATCATAGAGTGGTGTTTTACTTAGTCCTCATAAGAGAAAGTGATTCTTTTTTTTTGGGGGGGGGGTTGTTTTGTTTTATTTTGTTTTGTTTTTAACTTAGTGATCTTTTTTTTTTTCAACTTTTATTAGATATTTTCTTCATTTACATTTCAAGTGTTATCCAGAAAGTTCCCTATACCCTCCCGCCTCCCAGCCCTGCTCCCCTACCCATCCGCTCCCACTTCTTGGCCCTGGCATTCCCCTGTATTGGGGCATATAAAGTCTGCATGACCAAGGGGCCTTTCTTCCCACTGATGACCAACTAGGCCATCCTCTTCTATATATGCAGCTAGAGGCATGAGCTCAGGGGGTACTAGTTAGTTCATGGTTATTCTTCCACCTAGAGGGTTGAAGACCCCTTCAGCTCCTTGGGTGAGAAAGTGATTCTTTTAATAGATGGTAATGAACATAGAGACCCATACCTGGAGGACACAGAGACAATTTAATGGAAAATCTTTTTAATTACATTTATTTATTTACTTATTTATTTATCTATCTGTCTGTCTATCTATCTATCTATCTATCTATCTATCTATCTATCTATCTATCTATCTATCTGTTTATTTTACATTCCAGCTGTTACCTGCTCCAGCTGTTACCTGCTCCTGGTCTGCCCTCCCACACATCCTCATCCCATTCCCCATTCCCCCTGTCTCTAAGCAGATGATCCCCCCAAAACTATACCAATCCCAGGCATCCCCATT
This sequence comes from Mus minutoides, assembly GCA_902729485.2. NCBI lineage: Eukaryota > Metazoa > Chordata > Mammalia > Rodentia > Muridae > Mus > Mus minutoides. The sequence goes on from LR749493.1 coordinate 6,163,017, forward strand.
TCCTGGAGCCTTAAGTTTTTCTGGGGTTGAACCAGTCTTTTCTCATTAAGGCAGAGCAGTCAATCCTCTGCTGTATGTGTATTGGGGGCCTTGGACATGCTCATGTATGCTGCCTGGTCAGTGGCTCAGTATCTGAGAGATCTCAGATCTCTAACAAAACAAGTAAAAGATCTGTATGACAAGAACTTCAAGTCTCTCAAGAAAGAAGTTGAAGATGACATCAGAGATGGCAAGATAGCCCACTCTCATGGATTGATAGGATTAAAATAGTAAAAAAGTTCATCCTATCAAAACTAATCTACAAATTCAATCCAATACCCATCAAAATTTCAACAAAATTCTTCAAAGACATGAAAAGAACATTTGTTAGTTTTTATTGGTATAGAGACAGGCAGATTGATCAGTGGAATAGGATTTAAGGCCCAGAAAGAAAACCACATACTTATGGACACTTGATCTTTGATAAAGAAGCAAAAAATATACAATGGAAAAAATAAAGCACCTTCAATAAATGGTGCTGGTCTAATTGGATGTCAGTATGTAGAAAAATGAAAATAGTTCCATATTTGTCTCCTTGCATAAAGCTCAAGTCGAAGTACATTAATGACCTCACCATAAAACCAGGTAAGCTGATTCTAATAGAAGAGAAAGTTGGAAAAAACCTCTAGCTCACTGGTATGGAGAAGGATTTCCTTAAGAGAAGTCCAGTAGCTCAGGCTCTAAAATCAGGAATTGATACATGAGACCTCATGAAACTGAAAAGTTTCTGAAAGGCAAAGGACATATTTAGAGGACAAATTGGCAATTTACAGATTGGAATAGAAATCTTCACTAACCCCACATCTGATAGAGGGCTATATCCAAAATATAATGGAATGTCTTTATCAAACTCCTACCCTCAAAGTTTAGGAATCTTTTACAAAGACAGGGCTAAGTGATTTTAAGTGCTAGGTTGTGGGTTATTTTAAGGAATATCATTTTCCAGATACAACAGAGCAGCCAAATATATAAGCTCACAGATACTGTGATAAAATACTCAAGACTTGACATAAGGAACGAAAGAAAAGGGGTACAAAGTCCCACAACTGGAAGTCTATTCATACATCATACCTTCAGGAACAAGGAAGTTTATTTTCTTCAATGGAGTAAAGTAGGGGGCCTTAAACACACTCCAAAGAAGTCCCCAGAGCCAAGATTAGCTGGCCAACACAAATTGTACTCTATGGTCTATACTGGCTTTTTTTTTCATATGTTTTTGTTTTAAGAGAGATAAAGAACATGAAGTTGGATGTTTATAGATAGGGGATGATCTTGGAAGTGATACAGGATGGGAAAGGATGTGATTAAAGATACTGTATGAATTTTTTAAAGAATAAATTATGGGGGCTGGAGTGATTACTGAGTGGTCAAGAGCACTAGCTGCTCTTTTAGAAGTCCTGAGTTCAATTCCCAGCAACCACATCATGGCTCATAACTATCTCTAATGGGATCTGATGCCCTCCTCTAGTGTGTGTGAAGAAAGCGACCATGTATTCATATTCATAAAATAAAAACATATTTAAAAATTAATTAAAAATAGAAATAAATGAGAAATTTAATTCTATTAGAAAATGAATACTATAAAGAACCATCCTATAAGAAATTTAGGGATATTCTATTCATTATGATTTCTCAAAATGTGTCTTTATTGGATTCATAAATTGGTAAGTTTTGAGGAAAATAGAAAGCAATTTAGATTATAGTAGACAATAGTTCCTCAAATGTTTTATCATATATTATTATTATTATTATTATTATTATTATTATTATTATTATTATTACCAAAGTCAACTTTATTAGATACTGGGTATATGTCATACTTTCATACCTGTAGACAAGGAAGTACTTCAAATAGTATTTCCATAGCAACTCTTATTGCTATACAGGTTCTAAGGAGTTTTTATATCTGTGTTGAAGGTTTGACTCTAGTGAGAATCAGTGACTTAACCCTACTCAATCCATCATAAAATTGGGAATGCCATAAATAACCATTACTGAGCTCCAAACATCTTTTATCTGTTTCTTTAATCCAGTTTACATCCAGATCACAGCCCTACTCCCTCATCTGCTCCCAGTCCCACTCTTACAAATCCTTCCCCCACTGCCCTCTGCCCTTCTACTCAGGGATGGGGAGCCCCTTTGGGGACCACCCTACCCTCAGAGGATAAGAGTTGGAGAGGAAGAAGTCAATATATGGCTATTCTCAGATAATATGGTAGTGTATATAGGTGACCGCAAAAATTTTACCAGAGAAATTCTACAGTTGATAAGTGTAGAAAAGTAGCTAAATCTTCAGCAAAGTGGCTAAATACAAAATTAAGAAATTGTAACCCTCCATTATACAAAGGATAATCAGGCTGAGAAGGAAGTTAGGAAGAAAATACCCTTCACAATAGCCACAGATAATATAAATGTATTGGTGTAACTCTAACCAAGCAAGTGAATGAGCTATATGACAAGGACTTCAAGTCTCTGAAAAAAGTAAAGAAGATATCAGAAGATGGAAAGATCTGTCTTGCTCGAGGATTGATGGGATTAACTTAGTGAAAATATCAATTTACCACAAGCTATATACAGGTTCAATGAAATATTCATCAAAATTATAACACAATTTTTTAAATACCTTGAGAGATCAATTCTCAACTTTAAATGGAAAATCAAAAAACAAAGCAAAACAAACAAAATAAAATCATGATAACTAAAACAATCCTGAGCAATAAAAGAACTTGTGGAAGAATCACCATCCCTGATATCAATCTGTACTACAGAGCAATAGAAAGAAAAAAAAAACTGCAAGAACTCAATGCAAAGAACTCACTCAGCTAACTGAAATAATTTAATAAATGTTGTCCTTCAATTATGTTTAGACTACATTGAATTGTTTGCTCCATTTCAATTATATACACTTTTATAGTCATACATGTACATTTTATTTATAATCTTGTGATATGATTTATTAAGTAGATCCATCACCATTCTGTAAGCTTCACAACTCTTTAATCCACATCTTGACATTGTGTACCATGAATGTTCAACAAACATTCTTAAATAAAAGAATAAACCTTGAATTAATACCTTACATGATTTGAGAATGGATCAGATTTTAGATCTTTGTTTTAGTAACAAGTCTTGATAAGTGTTGACTTTGCATAGGAAGATATGTAGTTGTTGGATATCTTGAGGATATAAGAAAGGAACTAGCCTGAAGAATATTTAAGAAAATCTTTTTTTTTCTTTTTTTTTCTCTTTATTAGATATTTTCTTCATTTACATTTCACATGTTATCCAGAAATTTTCCCTTACCCTCCCGCTTCACACATGATCTCTGTAACTCCTTCAGTGTGTGCTTTGTTCTTAATTCTAGGAAGGGGCAAAGAGACCACATTTTGAACTTCATTCTTCTTGAGATTCATGTGTTTAGTAAGTTGTTTCTTGGGTAGTCTAGGCTTCTGGGCTAGTATCCACATATCAGGAAGAAAATCTTAAAGTGAATAAACAGTCCATGCTCTGCAGGGCAGTTTTGCTTACTTGATAATTTTCCAAGTGGTAAGATGCAGATATGCATTATAATTTTTTGCCTTAATAAATGCAGTTCCAATTACAATTTAATTACTGTTATTAAAGCCTCTATCCTTTTCCATAAGATCTGATCTACTTTCTGTGTTAGATACATAAATCACTAAAACATGACTGCTTCATTACTATACTTGATTATTTCTTTCCCTTTCCCACATAATTTTTACTGTCTCCAGAGCTTTTAAGAAATTTTATTGATTTAAGCACTAGTGTACCATAAAATGGCATTCGACTAGTAAAAGATAGGCACATATTTAATACTTAACGTAAGAAATGTATTTCAACACAAATACATGTTTTAGTGTACATGCTGAGATGAGAGAGAGAGAGAGAGAGGGAGAGAGAGAGAGAATTTAATAAGTGGTGAACCTAAAGATTTATGTTTCCTTGCTAATAGTAACTTCTCTATAGAATCACTCTGCTCTTCCTGAGCCATTAATAAAGAATTCATTAAAATGAGCCATTAATAAAAAGAGCTTAGTTAAATAATACATTATGCTTTAAATAATGGTCAAAACTGCTTACAATGAAAATTATCTATGGATTGATCACTCTCAATTTATAGAAGCCCATCTGCCTTGGTTTTTAATCTACTTGGATTGTTTTTTGGCCAGTAGCACTGCCTGAGGCAAATTTATATCAATCTGACAAAAAGCAATAGAAAGTCTTGCTTCAGAGGTTCTGATTGCTTAAAGCTACGATACTTCTTTAAAAGCTTGAAGGTGTTCTAATTAAACATGCATCAATTGCTTAACTTGTCAACCAAAGGCAGTTATTGTAAAGCATTATTTCCCTTCAAAGAGACTCTCATTGCTCATGCATGATTGCATTTATAGAAAAAAGTATAATTAAAGTACAAATTTAACTTCTGGGAAGGAAACCTTATCAAAGTTTCTTCCAAATCTCCTAGAATTTGTCCATTGTCTGGGAAGCTGTACCTACTGACTTTATTTCACATTTATAGGTAAATATGAGCAAACATTCATTAATATGTAGATTTCTGATGAAGGCTTGAGGGAAGGCATGAAAAGACCATAGAAATGCTAATTTGACTTTAGTAACAAATTGCATTTAAAATTGTAGCTAAAAATACTTGATTTTGGTAATTTTACTTTTAAAACTATTTCACTCACCTCTTGTCTTTTCCTAAGCGAATTTAGAATGCTATTAGTAAAATTATTATTAAAGAAATAATTATGTAACACAGAGTGAAATCATAATCATTTAGGGTAATTTTAGTCTTTAACTATCATGTCAAATTAGCAAATTCTTTGTTATAAAAACAATGAGAAAGAAAGTTACCCTCATCTATTCCTGATTCCACCCCTAAAGTTTAAGAAAGATGAAAATAACTATAAACTAAACTGATGACAAAGGAAATATTTTTTATATGACAGGAAAGAAAATCGCTTCTCCATATATTTAAGTACAAGAGCCCATTCTGCTGCCTTGATTTTGTGTGAACTATTGCTTTTTGTAGAAACAAAATTTAATTAAATCACAGATTCAACCCACTGAAAATAATCGTATTGCTAATCTACTACATTAGTTTGAACTGCAAGTAAGAAAATAAAAGAAAAGTGCTCAATTGTCTTGAAGGAACAGAATACTCTTTTGACTGAGCTACGTAAGTACAAAATGAGATAATTGTGAATTTGTCCCAGAGGAAACTAAGTTTATAATTACAAAGAAAAATGTATTTTATATCATAATATTATCTTCCATAGATATACATAGTCTTTCTTTATTTACAACATATATAATTCAAGGTATTTATGTAAGTGTATGAATTGTGCCCTGATTAAAATCTGTCCACAGTGTTTTGATTGGTTTTTGTGATTAAATGGGTAACAGATGAACAACAAATTTAAAATGTTTTGAATATGTGACTTCAAGCTTGCATTTAGAAAAAATATATATTCTAGTTCCATCCATTTGGCTTCAAAACACACGATGTCCTCATTCTTAAAAGTTGAGTAGTATGCCATTGTATAAATAAACTACATCTTCTGTTGGATGACATCTGGGTTGAGTTTTGCAAGCAAATGGATGGAACTAGAAAATATTATCCTGAGTGAAGTAACTCAGATCCTAAAGGACATTTGTGGTATCTACTTACTAATAAGAGGATGTTAGCTAAAATAGTGCAGATTTCCCAAGGTAGAATCCACAGAACTCAAGAAGGTCAACAAGTTGAAGGGCTCAAGTGAGGATGCCTCAATCCCACTTGAGAGGGAGAAGAAAGCAATCATAGGAAGGGGGTCAACGGGTAGGAGGGACATGTGTGGGAAAGACAACTTGGAACATGATCAGGTATTGGGAAGGGGAACAGTAGTGAAGCCCTGAGGTACAGCAGGAAGAATGGAAATATGCAACCTTGGGTGGAAGGAGGTGGGGGGACCCTCTAGAATGTACCAGAGATGTGGGAGGTGAGAGACTCTCAGGATTCAAAGGGAGGGACATTAGATGAAATGCCATACAATGGGGAGAGAGAATTTATAGAGTCCACCTCCAGTAAAAAGACAGGACATCAAGTGAAGGGGTGGAGTTGCCATCCCACAATCAAAAACTTTGACCCAGAATTGTCCTATACAAAAGAACTGCACGGACAAAAATGGAGAAGAGCCTGAGGAAAAGGAGGTCCAGTGACAGGTTCAAATTGGGAACCAGCTCAGGTGGAGACCCCAAGGCTGGACACAATTACTGATGATAAGGTGTGCTTACAAGCAGGAGAGACTGTCATAACTGCACTCTGAAAGGCCCAGCAAGCAGCTGAAAGAGTCAAATGCAGATATTTACACCCAACCAATAGATAGAAGCTGGTGACCCCTGTGGTTGAATTTGGGAAAAGCTGGAAGAAGCTGAGGAGTAGGCTGATCCTATAGTATGACCAGCATTGTCAATTAACCTGACCCCCCACAATCACTCAGACACTGAGCCACCCATCAGGCAGCATACACCAGCTGTTATGAGATCCCCAACACATATGCAGTAGAAGGCTACCAGGTCTGTACTCAGTAAGAGAAGATGCACCTAACACTCTAGAGTCTTCGGGCACCAGGGAGTGGGGAGGCATGCTAGGGGTGTACTGGGGACATCCTCTTTGAGACATGGGGAGGAGGTATGGTACATGGAACCGTTGGAGAGTGGACAGACCAGTAGGAGGGGAATAAAGTCTAGACTATAAAAAAAAGATTAAAGATAAATTTAAAAAATAGAAGAAAACTATAACATTCTAAAAAATTAAACTTTAATATTTTTAGAATTGTTTTTCACACGTGTATTATCTCTAGGTGAATCTAATTGTGAAGTCCTTAAAAAATTCACGGCATAAAAAAATTATTCAAGCATGATAATCATCTAATTCTGATAGTTTAACACTTGTTTCTTATTTGAAAAATCAAAACACTGTGGACAGATTTTAATCAGGGCACAATCCCTTTATGTGCAACACTAAGAAGAAGGTTATTAATCTATTATATTATAAGATTCACTGAAAGTTTATGAAACAGGTAAGAATAACCATATTATTTCTATTTTTACAAGTGACAAAAGTGAGTCTTAGTCAATAGGTGGCATAAATGGAACTGCAGTTTTAATGTTTCTTTATTCTGTTCTAAGGGTCGATTTAAAGGGCCAAAGTGAGATATAGAGAAGGGTTTAAGCCAAGTAAACAGCATCTATTCTATTTTCAAAACCAGTCATAATTACCACTAGCATTGTCTGTTCCCCATCTATCTCTCTACTAATGATGCCTGTGACTGGTCTGTAGAGGTAATACATGGAAAGTCTTTTTCATTTAAATAATCATAAATTACTTCTCGGCTAAAATACACTCTTCCGTTGGTTATTATATCTTTGTTGTTATGAGTGAAATTTGGAATACTTGATAATCAATGCTTAGATCTACAGGAAAACCTTGAAAAATTCTACCAGACAGTGTCACTGGAGCCCTCATTTCTGTTTTGTCAGGTAGGATTTAAATATTATCTTCAGAGAAGCCATAGCTTGTATTTGCCATTAGGTGAAGTCTCAAGATATTTACTATTAAGTTTAAAAGAATATCAGATATCTGCCCAAGACCCTTATAGAAGTCATCATATACTTTACACTTTGAAACAGTGCATTCTTCTTTTTTACCATTTATTTATCTGTTTTATTTGGGTGGGGTGTGGAGGTAAGGATGGAAAGTATTCCTTTAAATGGTAGCAGACATCTTGTAGAGTCAGCTTCTCTCCTTCAACCATTGGAGTGTCAGGGACAGAACACTGGTTCTCAGGTGCAGCAGTGAGCACATTTATCCCCTGACTTATTTTGCATGGTAATGTCTACATGAAATGTAAATTCAAGAGGAGTACTAAATATTTGATAATTATGTGCTATTAAAGATGCCATATAAAAACAATATCATCAGAAGGTTATACTATGAGTTCATATGCATAAATAATATTTTTATAAGAAGAAATCACACTGAAGAATAAAAATAAAATATGCTTATATCATCAAATACTCATTTGCATAAATTGTATTCTTATAGAAAATATGAATTCAAATCCTTGATATATGTTGTTGTATTTCATGCAATTACTAGTGAAATCTTGCGTGTATTTGAAAATCTTCCAGGGTTTATTTTAAATATGCTTGAATATTTTAAGGATCTATTCTGAACAGATTTTAAATCTTCTAAAAGGAATGCTGAGAAAAGATCACAGTTAAATATTTGTCTGCAATATATAAAATATCTTAATTGAAGGACCACCAACAAAAGAGTACACATGGAGGGACCCATGGCTCTGACCAGAGGATGGTCTTGTTGGACATCAATGGGAAGAGAGGCCCTTGGACCTGAGGGTGTTCGATGCCCAGTTTAAGTGAATGCCAGGACGGGAAGGGGAAGATGGGAGTAGGTGGGTGGGTTGGGGAGCACCCTCATAAAGGCAGGGTGAGGGGGATAGGATAGGGGTTCACAAAGGGGAGACCTGGAAGGGGAAAAACATTTTGAAATATAAATAAAGAAAATATCTAATAAAAATAACGTGTGGATACTTCATTCCTCCTTTGAATAGGAAACAAAATACCCATGAAAGGAGTTACAGAGACAAAGTTTAGAGCTAAGATAAAAGGATGGACCATACAGAGACTAACCCACTGGGATCCATCCCATAATCAGTCACTAAACTCAGACACTATTGCATAGGACAGCAAGTGTTTACTGAAGAGACCCTGATATAGCTGACCCCCACAGAAGTGGATGCTCACAGTCATCCATAAGAGGGAGCACGGGGCCCACATTGGAGAAGCTAGAGATAGAACACCAGGAACTGAAGGTGTCTGCAACCCTAGGAGAGGAACAACAATATGAACTAAACAGAACCCCCAGAACTCGTGTCTCTAGCATCATATGTAACAGGAGATGTCCTAGTCAGCCATCATTGGGAGGAGAGGCCCCTTGGTACTGCAATCTTTATATGCCCCAATACAGGGGAACACCAGGGCCAAGAAGTGGGAGTGGTTGGGCAGGGGAGCAGTGAGGGGGGAGGGGGAGGGGACTTTCAGAATAGCATTTGAAATGTAAATTAAGAAAATATCTAATAAAATAATAATAATAAAAGAAAGTAGGAGCCAGTATTGTTTATTAGCTTAGCTGTGTTTGATTTTTTGTTATTATCTATAATCTTTTTTTTACAGTCCAGTCATTAACTCCATACCAGTCTTCCCTCCTACAATTATTTATCCCATTCCTTCCCTTCTGTCTCCATCATTTTAAGCATGTCTCCATCTGCCCACAAACCCTTCTGCCAGGCCTCCCCACTCCCTAGGGCCTCAAGTCTCTCAAGGGTTAGGTGCATCTTCTCTCACTGAGGCCAGACGAGTCAGACCTCTGCTGTGTATGTGTCAGGGGCCTCATATCAGCTTGTGTATGCTGCCTGATTGTTGGCTCAGTGTCTGAGTGATCCCAGAGGTCCAGGTTAGTTGAGACTGCTGGTCCTCCTATAGGTTCGCCCTCCTCCTCAACTTCTTCCAGCTTTTCCGTAATTCAACCACAGGGGTCACCAGCTTCTGCCCATTTATGTTGGGTGTAAGTATCTGAATCTGATTGTTTCAGCTACTTGATGGGCCTTTCTGAGGGCAGCCATGCTAAGCCCCTGTTTGTAAGCACACAATAACCTCAGGCCTCGGGGCCTCCCCCTGAGCTGGATCTGAATTTGGGGCTCCTTTTCCTCAGGCTCTTCTGCATTTTTGTCTCTGCAGTTCTTTTAGACAGGATCAATTCTGGGTCAGAGTTTTTGACTGTGGCATAGCAACCCATCCAATCCCCATCCCTCCACGTGATGCCCTCTGTCTTTCTACTGGACATGGAGTTTAAAAGTTCCCTCTCCCCACTGTTGGGCATTTCATCTAAGGGTCCTTCCCTTTGAGTCCTGAGATTATCTTACCTCTCAGGTCTCTGATACATACTAGAGAATCTCCCCACCTTCCACCTCCTGAGGTTGCATATTTCCATTCATTTTGCTAGCCCACAGGGCTTAACTCGCCCAATACCTAATCATGTTACCCCTTCCCTTCCCTCTTCACCTTCCCTCTCCTACCCAGTATCCTACCTTCTCCCTTCTGCTTGCTTCTCCTTCCCAAGTGGGATTGAAACATCCTTGTATAATGTACTTTTTGGAAGCTTCTTTGAAAGTAAGATGATCAACATTTGCCTCTGAATTTCGTTGTTCTAGTCATAGATAAAATTATATTTCCCAATCCTGTCTCCTCACTTCCTATCCTGCATTGAGAGACAAAGCACTATAAACAGTTTACCCTCCCTTGAATTTTTTCCTCATTACATGTGTTACATCAAGATTTGTATTTTGCTTTGTGTTTAATGAGGATGTCTGCAAAACAATCATGGTTTTATGTGCTCTATTATAGATGATAAAGTTGTGATTAGAATATTTCAATTTCCTACCCAAGGAAAGAAACCTCAAGACGCTGGGATTTTTGTTATTCAGATGTCTTACTAGCATTGACAAAGGTGGGGCTGGAATTTGGGAGTAATATTTGACTCTTATGAGCCATAAAATTCTGATGCTGGACTGAATGCAAACCACAGATCTGCACTGGAAAGCCATTGTTAGTAAATGTAATCTGCCTTACTTAGAAAAACATTTTGGGATAGGGATGTGCTTTCTCCTCATTTTAATTTAATGACTTCCTGTAACAGCTTCTGAATTTTCAATGACAGCTTTTGCCCTTCAGTTTTTACACTGGATAAAAGGATTTGGCATGCAGCATATTAGTATCTCAACCAAAATTTTTTTCGATAAATATTTGATATTTCAAAAAACATACTTAATGAGTCCTGACTGTTTCAAAGAAGCTGTGCCGCTGTTTCATCTATTTCTGCATGTTATGACCCACTGAAAATTCTGAGCACCTCTTGCATTCTTCCTTTTCTTTCCTGTCCTTTTCCCTCACTCTGCCAGCCTTTTAGTGAAGGTGCACATCTGCTGCCATAAACACACAAATTAGCACATCAATGTTTCTGATGCAAAAAAAAAAGTCTGTGCAATAAGAGAATGTTTTGAAAGCAAGCCAGTTTGTCAGTAAATTATAAGCTTCATTACCATAAAACTCTAACAAATAGAAACCACATCTCATTAACTGAAAGCACAATATGACTGCAGCAATATTCATCTCCCCAAAGAGTGCTTATCCATAGGAAAAAAAAAGATAAAAGTTTTGCTTAGAGCTGCCACTAATGACAGCATTAATTTTATTTATTAAAGAATGCCTAAGCATTTTGCAAAATGCACATTTTATCCCTTCACCGATCTTTTTATCTTTTTCTGATTAAATATAGTAGCAGGCAATAGAGAAAAAGAGTTTTATATGTTGCCTGATGGCTTTCTGCTTTAGGGTCATTTGTTTTTCATGTTCCTAAGCATTCAATCCATGGACTTCTCCAATCTAGTCAATCTCTTTACCACTGAATTACAATCCATAATCCTTTAAAATTTTACTTAAACAATTTAGATGATATTGTACTACGTTACAAAGAGGTTTTGAACTTGATCTACAGTTCAGGTATGCCTGGGAATTTCAAAGTTCTAACATGACAGGCCTGCATCACCATGATTAGTTTAATATTTTTCTGATGATCTTTAAATTGGACAAAAAAGGAGAAAAAGCATCTGGTTAATGTCTCTATGTTCTATAAGTGATAAACTGTTTTCTTAACAGTTAATTTTTTTTTTTGATATTGATAAAATACAACAAACTCATAATGTCTTAATTACTATGCCCTGGTCTGAGTGATTTTACATTCTTAACATTTTTTATTCGAATGAAACAAAATTCTAGCCAGATCTTTGTAGTAGCTTATAGATTGTTCAACGTGCTGAAAAGTCCTGGTTTTACAAAATACACCTAATTCCAAGTTAATGAAGTCATTTGACTGACAGGAACAAGGATTATCAGCAGACAGGAATTGTTTCAAGAAGGTAAGTAAATATGGGTGTTTAGTCAACTGTTTAATTATAAGCCAGGAATCTGAAAATATTAGTGTAGGAGATTAAATGACATGTGATCTTACTCATATTAAAATACTGAAGAGAGTAGAGGAGGACAGTGGAAAGGTGAAACCACTTTGAAAATATACATTATTTTAAAGACAAATAAGGAGTACAGGCAGATTATACACATTGTACAAATGCTTGAATCTTTTCATAATTAAAGTTTTAACCAAGGAAATTATGTTCAAGTGTTTTGGAAGAAGGAAGTTATGTCTTTTATGTGGCTTTGGTTTTTCAACTAGAACAGCAAAAGTGGGGAAATACTGTTGTGGCGGGAAAGGAGAATTGAGATCAGTGTTAGTGCACTAATTGAGACCTGAAGTTCTGGTTTTATTTGTATAGTATAACACACATTTCTGAGCTTATGTCTTGATTATCTAATAAAGTAATTCATACATCATAGTGCTGTTACAAAAATCAAATAAAAGTAGAAAATTTGTGTGAGTGGAACTTACATAGAATAGTTGCATTAAATGGCCCTTTTCTCTGCCTGTGACTGAAGTTAATTGTTAGCTATTACTTTAACAATGCCTCAAAATCAAGGGGTGATTTTTGTTTTAATGTTAGATGAATAATTCTTTTAACTATGATATGGACCTATACATACTTGGAGGAAAACAGAAGAAAATATTTATTTCAGAATCAAATGTAACTTGTTGTCTTATATTTCAGCTGGTGGTCCTATCTTAAAGGGATATTTGGAAGTAAAATAGTCTGACAGAGCCTTGCCATAGCAAGCACAATTCAGTTCCAGATAAGAGTATTAGCTACAGTATTAGGGCTACTTCTTAATTGAAGATTTCATACTGAAAGAACAGGAAGAAGCTAGTGAGGAAAATTCCATTGAGATAATAGACATGAAAACATGCATCAATTCAAATATCCAAGGGGTAGATATTGTTTGAGGCTATCTGGTAAAGGGGGCTAAAATAAAACAGGAGAATGTAGAAACTAGCATTTCAAAGAATTTAAAGGAGAAGAGACTTCTGACATCCAGGAAAAGAGAACCATGTATTTTATTATTTTTATTCCTTTGGCATCTGCTTCTGTTCTCCTTAGCCTCGCCTCTAGTATTCAGTTACTCGTTACTTATTCAATATGTTACTATATTGCCTATAAACTTCCTATTTGGAATGTAGGTATTAATGGTCATATTCTGTTTGATCATTAAAGGTGATTTAGTGCTTTAAATGTAAAGGTTTCCAACTGTGTAATGGCAGTGACTGAAATTCTTCATAACCAATGTGAAATCTTTCATGAGCAACATACAGAAATACTTGAATTCAAGAGTCTGCCTTGCAAAGCACTGAGCATTAATATTAGGTGAAAATAATGGTAATGTTTCCCCATTCTCTGTGCAAAATATCGCTTGTACAGGAAAGCACAAGTAAGAAGGAGAAATAGTCTTCCCCAGGGAAGAGCACACCAATTGGTTATCCAACACCAAATAGTCAGAACAGGCCATATATATGCAATAGCAATTATTGGAAAACTAGGCCATGAGTTTGAAAGAGAGCCATAAAGTATAAAGTCATATAAAAGGGTTTTGAGAGAGGAGAGGGAAGGAAGAAGGTTTCCCATTATATTATAATCTCAAAACAGTTTTAAAAAGTAAAAAATCAAATCTATTCTTTTTACAAGGAATAAAACTTACATGTAAATTAATTTTAAGTTAAATTTTTGAAAATTAAATAACCTCATACCTTTGTTAAAAAACAAGATCACCATAATATGTGTTTTGATGAGATGTTACTGAGGTTAAATACTTTCAATTATGAAGTCATTAATAAAACTTCAATGCAATTTATTCCTTCCCCTCAATCATCACAATTACCAAAAAGGGCAAATATTTCAATCTAGTCATGCCTAGAAATGTGAAAATGAATGGTAATTATACAACAATCTACTTTCCCTCTCAGTGTAAGTTTCCGTGTTTTTAAAACCTAGAGAACAAACCCATTCTTCAATTTTGCACCAAACATAATCTACTTTCCTTCAGCCTTGTCTTAGAAAGTGTCATCATATATAAGAATAATAATCAGAGAAAGATAAGTTATCAATTTAAGAGTGGGCTATGTCAGGCTAGAGATTGGAAAGAGGAAAAGGAAAGGGGAAAGGAGGACACTCTATTTTCATTTCAAATGCATTTTACAATAAAACTAAAAGTATGTTTATAGTGTCAGAAAATGCGTAGTCTACTTTCTGTATTTGAAAACATATTTTAAGGGAATTTGCAGAAATTTTTACTTGACTTCACCACGGAACTTTCCTTGTTCAAGTCTCAGTTCTTCTCTAGGAGATAGGAAAGTTGTTGTTTAACATCTGCTCACCTTAGCCATCTGTTTCCAGCTTCTTGAGGTAGGCTTATTTCCTTATTTCCTCATTGCAACCTGCTGGAGCAGCTCATGGTTTCAGCTTTGTCATATTTTGCTCATTCTTGCAGCTCCACTAGGACCTAATTGATTCTTTTCATTTTTTAGAGACCTCATTTTTTAATGTATTTTTTTTGTATTTTTGTATTTGTCTTAATAACCAGTATATTTTCTATTATAGGCTAAAAGTATTTAATGATATGTAAATAGTGGCATTAAAGTGAACAATCTAACAATAGTTGACATGGTCAATCAGCAAAGCTTAAAAGAGTTTGTCATGGGACTATCACTGATTTTTGGTTATGCACACTTCCTCTTGTAGTAATGCATGTAGCAACCTAGTTTCTTCACTGATATATAATATAAACTATAATATGAACATACAACCTATCCAAACAATGCACCTGACAATCTCAAAACCACCTCCAATCCTCACCTACAAATGCTTTGAATAGTGCTATGAGTTTCCCTTGGTAATCAAATTTACTAAGTTTTTGTTCCATTGTTATTCCCAGTATATCTGGATAGGAAGATTGGGAAAGCTCATTCTGCCTGAATGGTTATTAGAAGGATGTAAGGAAAAACCTCTTTCCTCTAGCAAACTTGTTAGGACATCCTACTGCTTACCATGTTATGTTTGTGCATAATTAGAACATTATTTTTAATTCTTGTATACTGAGACAAGAATCTGGAAAAATTCCACCAGACTGTGACCATCAATAGTAGTCTATTATACTACCAATATACTTTACAAAAGCAGTGATCTTTGTGTACTCAGGAAAATGATGGACAGTTTTCAAAGTTAATAATATGCTTCCTTCCTTTAAAAATCTTCTTGTGCTTGGAGAGTTGATCAGAAAATTAAATGTAAAACTATTTGCTGTGAACTAAGATCAAATTTGTACTATTTTTGTCATTACTCTTCTGGAAAATGTATTAAGGAAATAATCATGACATTATGCCGTATTTCTACATCATATAATAATCATATAGTCATGTTTATCTTTTATTATTTTAGAAATGGTTTGAGGTAACTAAAATAAGTGTATACTTCCTTTGCAAGTGAGGATCATAGATGTAATGCTCACTTTCATCAAATTGAATTAAGCACATACTATTAGTATTATTTTTCTGTGCTACTATTAAATTTAATCTCAAGTCTGAAGTCATATTTTACAGTGATTTTTGCTACTGAGATATGCTTTGTCTCTTTGTTCTCTTTTCCAAAATGTAATTTTTAGAAAGATTACATTACTTTCTAAAGTATACCATTACAGGCATACTGAGAGCTTTTGCTAATGGATGAATCTGGAGGACATAATCCTACAGATATTTTACTTAGGCAGAAGATTGTAAGACTTTATTTACATTTAGATATGACATTTATATTAGTATGGAAGTTTATCTCATATTTTAAGTTATAGTTAATATTTGTTCAAATTAGTCAGACATTGGTAATTAGAAATTTGGTGAATGCTGTGTTTACTTGATTTTACATAATTATAAGGAGCTTTACCTTCTCATTTATAGTTTAAAATTGTTTCCTTTCTGGAAGATTCAACAATCTCACTCTGGCCATTTACTGCCCCATTCTGCATGCCCACAGAACACTCCTCTTTTACCTTACAATAGTATTAGAAAACAAACCTTGTTCCTATTTGTCCTACTCATCAATCAAAGCTTGGAGAGACATGATAATAATCTATGTTTTAAAGTACCTAAAAAATTTTGTAGGTTTTTTGAACTATTCATTCATTGTAAGTAAAAGATTAGTAGTTACCAACATCATCTCCCTTAAATTTCACTTCATGGTTCATTTTATCTCATTTTGCTTATTTAACGTTAAATTTCCATTCCAATGAAAAAACTTGAGTTAAATCTGATAATATGTGTGTGTGTTTTGTATGTGTAATTGGATAGATTCAATACACATGCATATAAATAGCATTGCTGACAACATAGTTGGCAAAGAACTTTATTCAATAGAGCATAGTGTTTCTATGCAGTCCCTTTTTCCTTGTTAGAGATTCAACTGTTTTTCAAGACTGCCTAGTTCTTGAATATATTGCTCTTAAAACTTTCACTGAGCTTATTTTACACATTGATATATATTTAGGTGGCTTTTTTTATATTCTACATTCTATACTAGAATTCATGGCTTTAACAATGTATACATTACCCTGAACTGTTGGTGTATTAATGCTAAATTTATTTGTTTGTTTTTTTACATTTGTTTTTGAGATTATAATTACAACATTTCTCCCTTGCCTATGCTCCCCCAAAACTTCTCACATACCCTTCCCCACTCTTCTTCAAGAGAGTGCCTCTTCACTTGTGGCCTCTTTTTTTTCTGATTTTTATTGCATGTATATGTATATATGTATGTATTCATGAATATAAACTATTTATACTGTATAATGTTATTTTAATGTAAGCTGTCAGAGCTTATCATTTGGCACTGGACAACCAATTTTTGTGCTTTCTGGGAAAGGGCCCCTCTCTCAAGATTTCACCAATGGCTTATAGTTCTTTTTAAACTGACTGATAGGGGAAAGAAGAAAATGAAGGCTCTTTAGAAAGGAGGAGGGAGGTAAATACAAAACAAGGATATTCCATCTGGTAATAAGGACACATGTTCCACTATGTTCATAGCAGCCTTATTCATAACAGCCAGAAACTGGAAAGAACCCAGATGTCCCTCAACAGAGGAATGGATACAAAAAATTTGGTATATTTACACAATGGAGTACTACTCAGCTATTAAAAACAATAAATATATGAAATTCCTAGGCAAATGGATGGATCTGGAGGCCATCATCCTGA